>CM032429.1:14330990-14549802 GCA_019049465.1 Dryas iulia moderata
TTGATCACATGATTTTACTTTAATTTAAGATTTACTGTACCTTAAGATTTAGTAAATAAAACTTAAGAATTAGGAACTTTAATAGGGAAAGTCCGAACCTTTTCTAACCTAACTAAATTTATTAACCGCGTCCCTTAAATGTGTAACATAAGATTTATCAAGGTATTTATGTAAAATAATATTATTTTATAATTATTTATTTAACGTGCTGCTTGGGGTAACTTAACTTCACGCTTAGTCTAACAAAAAATATTAATAGTCTTTTAATATTATTTAACTATTGCATTTCGTCACTTAACACTCAGTGTACCCGGATTGGAGATTCCGGGCGAATTCGCGATTCGCTCTGGTGTCGAGGATAAGCGCAGCGTTAAGTTCCGCCACTTAACACGCAATGGCTCCGAATTCGACGGAAAGTATGGAACGCAGTGTCTTAACACTAGGTTCCCTCTGCCTACCCTGCTGTGTACGGGATACAACGTGAAGGTAAAAAAATATATATATTTTATTTCAAATACATTTCACATATAATACAATAAAATAACAACAATTATCACCAAAAACCTAATCAAAATATATACATACAACAAGAAAAACTTGAACACATCTAAAAAACACAGTCCTACGTTAAAAAAGCAAGCTATTTTTTTCAAAACGAATTTTATTTAGTGGTTTGAACACAGCGGGCAGTGGGAACGAAAACAAAATAACATAACATTCCTTTATGTCAGTGTAGCATACCATGAAACCACGATAAAAATCCACGCTATGTGAACGCGGGCAAAGAAAACTTTTCACTTCGGTCCTGCAGCGGTTGACCGTCCAAACTTCCAAATATTTCGTTCGAATTCTACCTTCGTGTTCATATATGGGCTGTATTCCTTGTGTAAATAAGCTTTACAGTTTGAGGTTTTTGTTTCTGTTTAATGTGTATAGTATTTCCCTGGAGGTGTTATTGTAGGTTAGTTTACGATTATTTAGTGAAAAAAATTTAGATAGTCCCTTATCGTAACGAATCCCATATATGCCGGAAAAGACACTCCGTTCCTCATTTTCCGTCTAATTCTGAAGGCATTAAGCATTAAGTAGCAGAGATATATTACATATTTCATATTTTTTTTTTAGCTTCACGCTGTATCCCGCACACAGTAGGGTAGGCAGGGGGAACCTAGTGTTAAGACACTCCGTTCCCCACTTTCTGCCGAATTCGGAGGCTTGCGTGTTAAGTGGCGGAACCTAACGCCGTGCTTTACCTCGACACCAGAGCGAAGAAAATGGAAATATATTTCCACTCTTCGAATGGGAATCGAACCCACAACCAGTCGTTTACAGTCAGACGCTTGTGCCACTGGGCCACGACTGGCCACAATTTATTTCATATTTCATTTCCTAGAATGGGAATCGTACCCACAACTCGTATTTACACTCATACTATGTGCCCACAAGCCACGACTGGTCTTCGTGTTCTTATATAGTCTATATTCCTCGTTGACATTTTTGAGTTTGAGGTTTTTGTTTCTGTTTAATGTGTATAGTATTTCCCTTGAGTTGTTTTTGTAGGTTAGTTTATGATTTTTAGGTACTTTTTTTCCATTTTTTAACGTCACGTTATAGGATATAACGTGTACCTATATCTCGCATAAGACACTTCGTTCCCGAATTCTGAAGATAATGCGTGCTAAGTGGCGGAACTCACCAGACGCAGGCACCAGAACAAAGAAAATGAAATATAGAATATGTAAATTCTTCAAGTGGGAATCGAATCCATAACCAGTCGTCGTGCTTATAGTCACTCTTTGTGCCCCTTCACCACGACTCGCTTATATGTCTGTTTATAATTAGAATATAATTATTATAAACATATGTATATACCAAACAACATACAACTTACATATACATATGTTACATTTACACCCTAATCCCAAATGCTGCAGGCAAGATTATTATACTTAAATTTAAAAGTACACAGATTATAAATCGGGTAATTGTGTTATAAAATAAAAGTATCTATAAAGACATTACTTCTATTATTTCAAGTTTAGAATTTTTTTTAGAAAAACATATGAATATATGGCTTAGCGGTCAAAGCGCTTGAACGGCTTACAAGGGTCGCGGGTTCTATTTCCATTACTTTCAAATGGTTCTAAAAATATTTTTTTTAATTATGACATTAACTAATTTCTACCGCAAATATATCAAAATATATGATAGTTACGTACAAATCATCCTATTAAGGCCAAAACTCGTGTTCCTTTGAAGTACAAAAAGTAGTTAAAGAGAAATCACAATCTAAAGGCGAAGGGAACCCTTTTAGGTAAGTTTTTAGAAAATATAATCAAATGCTGCCTATCTAGTTTCTTCAAGTACCCACTCGTCGGTCCCAACGTTTTGTATGATAATTTACGTGTATATTTAATTTTCCGACGAGTTATTAAAGTCAAGAAAAATGTTTTATTTACTGATAAATATTTTATTAGCTTCACAATTTCTCGTATCAGAGTGAACCTAGTGTCAAGACACTCCGTTTTCCACTTTGTACCAGAAATCGAGATAATGCATTGAGTGGCAATCAATCTCAATGTCATGCTTTGTATTAGGTACTAGAGTTAAAAAGAGTTAAATATAATCATTCCAAATTAAAAATATTATAACATTTACACGAAAATAAATATTTTAACAAAATAATGGACCGTAGAGTGTGTGTAGAAGAGAATTTCACATAATACAATAAGATTTACCCATAAATAAGAATTTCCCAACGATAAGATTTTATGCTACAAATGATTATATATTTTTTTTGGGGCCAGTCGTAGCCCAGTAGCACGAACGTGTATCTGTAAACGGCTGTTTGTGGGTTCAGTTCCCACTCGAGGAGTGGGAACTGAACATTTAATATTTCCATTTCCTTCGCTCTGGTATCAGAGGTAAAGCGCGTTCTAAGTGTAAATAGAAAAAAATAAATTAATACTAGATTTACAGGACCAGACAAAATAACGTTACAATTTCAATTTAAAATACCTACTGCATATTAAAAACTTTCTCTGTATAATATCATGACATTTGTTATGATTTTTATGTTTCTTTTATTTATTTTTATAGTGTTTATTGTTTTATAATAATAATAAACATATTTCTTGTATTTATAAATAAATATATTTAAATATCTGGTAAATATATCTGGTAAATAGAGCAACACTGACATTTTTTGTACCTACCTGTGACACAATACAAACACGAGTGCAAGTAGATTTTAAAGTTATTTAAAATATATATTGTGTAATGGTAAGAAATATATATGAACAACGATTGGCCTTCGAGAATACATTATCGATGAAACTAGGGGAAGATCACGTAAAAACCACGAGGCCCCCCGGAGTGTGGAGGTATGTACGAAGAAGGTTGATGGCAGCAGACGAGGCGAAAGAAATATACAGGGATCTTCGATTTTTTTTAACTATTCCGCTAGGAATAGAGGGCAAAATAAAAAAAAGATATGTAATATATTTCCACTTACAAATTTTTTTTTTTTTTTAGCTTCACGCTGTATCCCGCACACAGTAGGGTAGGCAGAGGGAACCTAGTGTTAAGACACTCCGTTCCCCACTTTCCGCCGAATTCGGAGGCATTGCGTGTTAAGTGGCGGAACTTAACGCCGCGCTTTACCTCGGCACCAGAGCGAAGAAAATGGAAATATTAAATATTTCCACTCCTCGAGTGGGAATTGAACCCACAACCAGTCGTTTACAGTCACACGCTTGTGCCACTGGGCCACGACTGGCCACAAAAATTGTTCATAATCAATATCAAGCTAGTATAAAGTCTATATAACTTCAACCCACTGAAAGTTAGTCAATTTACAAAGTTTTTTGACGTTTATACATTTGTTAGACAGCATTTGATGAATCATCTCCGAGATATTTCAGCTTCGTCGTACCGAGCGTGTATTTGAAGTGGATTATCTTGGAATAGTTAATAATACCGGGGATCAAATGGCCTCCTTGTCTTGTCAACAAGCAAAATGATAAATCAACTAAGAAACAATAAGGCAGCTTAATTTATTTAAGCTTGTACACCAGTGGCGGATGGAATTTAATATTTATTTGTGTTTTGTGTTTAAATTTAGATTTGAATAGACTTGTTTATATTTAAAGATCCAGTTTAAAGGTCAGTCGTGGCGTGTGACTGTAAAGCGACTGGTTGTGGGTTCAATTCCCACTCGAGGAGTGGAAATTATATTTCCATTATCTTCGCTCTGGTGTCAAAGCACGGCGGTAAAGCGCGGCGTTAAGTTCCGCCACTTAACACGCAATGCCTCCGAATTTGGCGGAAAGTGGGGAACGGAGTGTCATAACACTAGGTTCCCTCTGCCTACCCTGCTGTGTGCGGGATACAGCGTGAAGCTAAAAAAAAATCAAGTGTGTGTTGAATTCGTTGTGTTGAGGCGCGCGAATTTATGTATTCCATGTGTTATCTCTTTATTGCATAGTTACATGCATACTTGCATAGAGTGCGTGTACACTCGCTTGTACTGATAAAAGTCAAATTCAAATAATTTTATTCAAAATAAGGAGTGACATGCTTCATTTTTAGAACGTCAATCTATGTGCTTGAAGGAGGCTGTGAAATTGTGCATAATAGATTATTTTTTTGGCTTCACAGATTTCTCTATAGCAGGGCAAGTAGAGATAAGCTAGTGTCAAGCAATTCGTTTTCCACTTTCGGCCCGTACTTTGTCTTTCGTCTGAAGATATAAAAATAGTTTAAATATTAATCATTTTCCCAAGTGGGAATCGAATCGACAACTATCTAGTTTACAGTGAGATGCTGTTACACTGCGCCACACTAGCCTCCACTCTACTGTGGAAATTTGGGAATATCTTAAAGATAAGAAAATGGACTATATTGTCCTGTGTAACTGAAGCTTCATCCAATTTAATAAAAAACAGTTATTTTGTAGCGATTTTTCAAACAAAATTAGAATCATTGTACCTTTTTATTTATGAACGGACAGAAATAAAATGGCCACTAATTGTAAAGAGTTTACCATAGTAAAACAGTTTTTATATGAGTTCAGTCATTTCTGAGATTAGTGCACAAACGCACAAATAAACAGAAACACAGAAAAAAGAATTCATCATTTTCGGTTTTCTTTGATGTATGACACTGATATTTATTTTTGTTAGCTTCACGCTGTATCACACAGCAGGGTAGGCAGAGAGAACCTAGTGTTAGGACACTCCGTTCCCCACTTTCCGCCGGATTCGGAGGCATTGCGTGTTAAGTGGCGGAACGTAACGCCGCGCTTTGCCTCGATGCCAGAACGAAGAAAATGAAAATATTAAATATTTTCACTCCTAGAGTGGGAATCGAACCCACAACCAGTCGTTTACAGTCACACGCTCGTGCCACCGCCCCACGACTGGCCCCAAAATTGATAATTTATCCTAATAATATGTTTTCTCACATATTTTCCATGTACAGGGCCATCACATACATTTTTATTATATATATAGGATTGACATCCAATCCAAGGTTCAGCCAATACAAATTATTATTAAAATATAAAAAAAAAATAAACAAAAAATGCAATTTCTAACCACGCAAACTATAATTAGCAATGCACACAGTTGTGCACAGTCCTTCAGTTATGAGGCAATGAATTAATCAAGGAGCAATGTGACGGCGCAGATTGATGTCCGCTAGGGACGCCTCAGCTCCTGGACGCCGTTTGAGTGATCACTATTGTTTTATATTTCATAATTGATTTATGTTCTGTTCTGTTGTGTTTTGCTTGGGACTGTTTGTGTCTTGAATTATTAAATTTTCTAAATATCAATTTGATGGGTGGTGAATGTGTTTGTGTAAGGTATAATATAATAGCAGGCCAGTCGTGGCCCAGTGGCACAAGAGTGTGACTGTAAACGACTGGTTGTGGGTTCGATTCCCACTCGAGGAGTGGAAATTATATTTCCATTTTCTTCGCTCTGGTGTCGAGGTAAAGCGCGGCGTTAAGTTCCGCCGGCGGAAAGTGGGGAACGGAGTGTCTTAACACTAGGTTCCCACTGCCTACCCTGCTCTGTGCGGGATATAGCGTGAAGCTATTTATAATATAATAGGATGAGCGTGATTTGGTTAGTAACTTTTGTATAATTCGTGTTTTTTGGAAATGATAAATAACAATTATATTAATAAAATTGGAACTGGAGACACTTGGATTCGAACCGAAGTATTGAATTTTCGGGACCACCTGATTTTTTATCTAAGTTATTATAATCATGTAGATGGTGGTGAAATTTACTTTCCTATTTTAATGACATGGTAAAAGTAATAATTTACTCCCTTAAAAAAACTACTATTAAAACACATATATTTTGACAAATCTCAAAGACCGAATTTTCCAGACGTATCCATGTTTATATCCGGTAATTGGGTGGAGTAGCGTACATGAGCAACAATACCTGACGCCACGCCTATTTCGTGTCGATTCCACTTAATGTACCCCCGGGTGATATCCAATTTAAGTTCTGAACATATTAAGTTTGGCTGATTTTTTAAATTTCCCTCACATTTCCTCGTGTTGCTGAAATTGCGATGTGCTGAAATGTATTTTTTCGGTGAATTCTGCTGAAATTGTGTATTTTTTTTTTATTTTTGGCTTTAATAAAAGTAAATTAAGAGATTTTAGTTGTGTCTGTATGGAATGGTATTTTAAAATTAATACCAGAAGAATTTTGCGCAAAGCGGGGTAGTCATAGAGAACTTAGTGTCAATTCACTCCGTCCTTAACTTGCTACCCGAAATCGAGATATTTCGTGTAGAGTGGCAGAACTCAAGGTCGCGTTTTGTGTTAGGTACCACGCAGAATTGAAAATACTATACAATTAAAAAAGACATTTAAAGAAAACGTATAAAAAATTGCGTTTGAACGCATTGCTCAGTGGTGAGAGCGCCTGAACGGTATTCAGAAGGCGCGGGTTCGAATGCCGCTGCGTTCAAATTTTTATACGTTTTCTTTAAATGTCTTTTTCAATTTTCCTAAGTGTGGAATAACACTTTAAAAATGTTTGAAAATACTATACAATAAATTATTCACCCGATCGGTAATCAAGTTTACAACCATCGCATTTACATTGAGACGATATCACACTGCGCCATGTTATTAAGTATTATTTTGTTTCCCGTACACAGCAGGGTAGGCAGAGGGAACCTAGTGTTAAGACACTTCGTTCCCCACGCACCGCCGAATTCATAGGCATTGCGTGTTAAGTGGCAGGACTTAACGCCGCGCCTTGCCTCGACACCAGAGCAAAGAAAATGGAAATATTAAATATAACAGCTCCTCGAGTTTGAATCGAACCTACAACCAGTCGCTTACAGTCACACGCTTGTGCCACTGCGCCACGACTGGTCCCTTGTTAAGTATTTATATATCAAAATTATTTAACATATTATTTTAATTTCTGGGAATATTCTCGATATCAGATACTCATGTTAAAATGTCACAATAACTGATTTCGAAGAATTTGTTTATTGTAGGTTGTATTGTATTGGTCTTATATTATTAAAATAACATTTTGTTAAATATGTTTCGTAAAAATATAACATATTTTTTTGTACATTTTTTGTTTACTTTTTTATCAATTGTTATTCTGTTCTCGTTTTTTTTTGCGACAAAGCTATTGATGTTGCGTTTAAGAAACTGTTATATAAAGCACTGTTATCAGTGTACTTAGTGACACGACACTCCGTTCTCCACTTACAGCCTTTTCCCCCGAATTAGAGATATTATATGTGGACATCTTTCTTCTTTCTGGTTTACGCTGTATGAAAATATTAAATATTTTCACTCCTCTAGTGGGATACGAACCTACAACCAGTTGTGTTAAAGTCACTTTTTGGGCCACTGCACCATGACTGGTGTCACATGCCATGTTGAGAGACATGTTAAGTGACGTGTTGA
Organism: Dryas iulia moderata; assembly: GCA_019049465.1. Taxonomy (NCBI): domain Eukaryota; kingdom Metazoa; phylum Arthropoda; class Insecta; order Lepidoptera; family Nymphalidae; genus Dryas; species Dryas iulia. The sequence continues at coordinate 14,338,951 of CM032429.1, forward strand.
GTGAGATATTCAGTAACATGTTGAGTGGCGTCACTAAACGCCGCCACTCCGATTTGTGGTGCCAGAGCAGAGAAACGGAAAAACTTAAATATAATCGTTTCCCCGAGTGGGAATCAAACCCACAACTAATCATAATTACTGTCAGAAACTGTTCCACTTAACGCCGCGCTTTACCTCGACACCAGAGCGAAGAAAATGGAAATATTAAATATTTCCACTCTTCGAGTGGGAATCGAACCCACAACCAGTCGTTTACAGTCACACGCTTATGCCACTGGGCCACGACTGGCCACTAATTGCAATTTGAAACCACAAAAATAATCTAATTGCAATTTGAGCCCACGATCGTCGTCAAGATCATCGTTTAAATTAGCTATTCTTAAAAGAAAGCCTACAAAGGCGTCAATACTATTTGTACAGATGTTTAATATAAATAAGGTTTTGTTAGTAATTTATTTAGTGCGTTGTAGCGAGAAAAACATTTTGTGAAAATTTGCAAGTCAGACCTTGTGAGGGATTAGCTAGAATATGTTTGTAATTTATATGAGAAAATCCTATTCTAAAAATAAACATGTTATAAAAATCACCTTTTATAATATAAAATGTTGACGAATAAATAACAATTTACGTTATTTAAACAGATAATAAGTGCTTTGTGGGTTCGATTTCCACTCGACGAGTGGAAATATTTAACATTTCCATTTTCTTCGCTCTGGTGTCGAGGATAAGCGCGGTGTTGAGTTCCACCCCTTAACACGCAATGCCTCCAGAATTCGGCGATGCTTGGGGAACGGAGTGTCTTAATACTAGTCTCCCTCTGCCTACCCTGCCGTGTGCAGGATACAGCGTGAAGCTAAAAAAAGAAAAGAAAATAATAATAAGACTTGAGGCCCTTGTATCGCAATGGGGATAGCACCTAGTTTTAATTGTGATTGGTTATAAGTTCGATTTCCTTTCTGTAGAATGACCATAATTATATTGGCAGAAAAGTTTGTTGTTCTTATTTTTTTGTCATTGATACTGGAAATCAATTTAATATCTTTTTTGAAAGAATTAACGTCAAGGCACTCCGTTTTTTACTTTCCGGTAGTTCTTCGTCAAACCAGAATGGAAATATGAAAAAAAATCTAAAATTATTTAGTACATCAATCATTTCCAGAAGTGGTAATCGAACCCACAACCAATCACAAATAGACACTCTCTCATTTCGCTACAATTATAATTATTTCAATAAAATCATCAAATAAAACAGATATTTAACAAATAGATGTAATCACAATAAAGTTTAAGTGCCTACTCCTACCGCACTAAAGCACTGGATCGTCAATTGATGGGCCTATTATGTGACTAAAGTGGCCACAAGGTAGGTATTCCATCAAGTTAGCTACTAGCTGGGTAGCTGAGATCTAGTTAGATAAAGTTATTCTATTGTATTGCTAGAGCTTTGTTTATCAAGATTTACATTAAATTGTTTTGGAGTTGCAAATGTATTGATTAGTTTAGGTGTTCATAGAATATATGTGTATGTCATGAATGTTGAATGTTGAATGTTGAAAATGTTGAATGTAAAATAATGAATGAATATGTTGCATTTTGGTTAGAATAAATGTTAATTTTAAAGAAAAATGCCGTAGCAAAAAATATGTATAGGGGTAATTTTATTATTTGTTTTATTATATATTCTAATTATTTTTTTTTAGCTTCACGCTGTATCCTGCACACAGCAGGGTAGGCAGAGGGAACCTAGTGTTAAGACACTCCGTTCCCCACTTTCTGACAAATTGAAACAACGGAGGCATTGCGTGTTTAGTGGTGGAACTTAACGCCGCGTTTGCCTCGACACCAGAGCGAAGAAAATGGAAATACTAAATATTTCCACTGCTCGAGTGGGAATCGAACCCACAACCAGTCGTTTACAGTTACACGCTTGTGCCACTGTGCCACAATTGGCCCCATATATTCTAAACAAAATAATAAAAAGAAACAGATTTAGAAAATATTATTTAATTTAGTTTACACTTAAGGACGGGATAGGTAGTGAGAATGGAAACACCCGTTCTTCATTTTACACTCGAATCCGAGATATTGTATGTTAAGTGGCGGAACTTAACGCCGCAATATGTCTTCTCAGCAGAGAGGTGAAGTGAAAATTATTAAAATATGATCAGGATATTTAGAAAACGTAAAAAAATTTGAACGCAGCGGGATTCGAACCTACGCCTCCTGAATACCGTCCAGGCGCTCTCACCACTGAGCCATGTGTTCCAGCGTTGCATAAGTGATTAAGAGATTTGTCTTACCACCAGAGCTGAAAAATGAAAATAACTTAAATATAATCATTCCCCCGAGTAAGAATTTAATTCACAACCAATGCGTAATATTATTTACATATCAAAAAATAGATGTTTTTAGCTTAACGCTGTATGCTGTCCACGGCAGGAAAGCAGAGGAAACCTAGTGTCTTACACTCCACAATATGTGGCGGAACTTAACGCCGCGCTTTGTTATAACTTTGCGTCACTATAGTGATAATTTTAATATTAAATCTAATTTTAACTATTCAACCAAATACATTTAAACTCCAAGTATGAGGATGCTCATACATTGGTGTGATCGATGCGAGACGGTACGTGTGACAAAGCGGCTCATTTGTACCGCCCTCATCCATCAGACATGGAACATTAATCGGTGCGGTATCGGCTCTCGCGCGGAACACGCCCTGTCATTATATACGCAGTGTCAATAATTCAAAATTTGCTGAGCTGATTTTGATTGGGTTAATAGGGATTGTATAGGCGGATTAGTTGATCTTCGTGTGTAGGTTAAGTGTGGTAGGAGAGTATTGTATTAAGACACTTTGTTATTTATTTTATTAAATAACTAGCGACCCGCTTGCGGCTTCGCCGCTTGATCTCCACCTTTTATTCCCTCTTTGAGCCAGGAAATATTTAATATTAGCGGCCCGCTCGCGGCTTTGCCGCGTAACTATATACATAACTGTTGCGGTGTATTGCAACCCTAGGTGATGGATTTTTGAAAAACAAAGTAGCCTATGTTTGTCTTTGGATTATCAACTATATTTATGCCAAATTTCATTACAATTGGTCAAGTGAGTACTCCATGTTAGACCCTGTTGTTGTTACTACTTTCATTTGAAATTTCATCCAAATCGGTCCGGTAGATGAGACACGAGACATGACAGACAAACACACAGACATTCCCATTTATAATATAAGTATGGATTTCCACTCCTTGAGTTGAAATCGAACCCACAACCAGTCGTTTACAGTCACACGTTCGTGTCACTGTGCCATGACTGGCCCCAAGTCTTATAATATTTATATAAATTATTATAGCAAAGTTTGCGGAAAAGTCTAGCGTAAAATAGCATTATTATGCGCTTTGTTTGAAGTAGCGTAAGTTGAAATTGAAGTTAGCCAGTAATTTAGTCAGAAGTTAGAGTGTGAGCAGATGGCCACTGTCGAAATTCGTTTGTTTTGCATACAACTATATGTACACATGTATATCTATTATTGTTCATATGTTTATGTAATATATTACATAAGAAATTATTATTTTATGTGGAATATATTTTTGAAAAAATAGTTTAGGCTGGTAAAAAAACTATAATTTTTTTGTTTAGCTCGTTTAGGAAAGTTGCGAGTGTTAAAATCCAGTGGGACAATTTTTGTAACGAAATCAGGGAAGTTAAAATATACTCTTTTATTTACGATAGGAAACTCAATTGGTTGTGCGTTCGGTTCCCACTCGGGCGAATTCATCATATTTAAATCATTTTCATTTCTTTTTTCTCGTACTTAAGATAGAGCGTGGTGTTGTTTTCAACCAATTAACATGCAATGTCTCTAATTTAGGCGGAAAGTGAATAAGAGAGTGCTTTGACACAACATAAATAAGTTGTAATAAAGCGTATAAGAATTTCGACGCAGCGGCTAGTAGAAACCATGGCTCAGTGGTGAGAGCGCCTGGACGGTATTCAGGTTCGTATCCCGCTGCGTTCAAATTTTTATACGTTTTCTTTAAATGTCTTTTTCAATTTTCCTAAGTGTGGAATAACACTTTAAAAACCATCTAAGAACTTTTCGAATTTTACAAATTCACTTACCAAAATAATAATTTCCAATTATCTACTACTTCCTAACCATACAAGTACAAGTAACTCAACCATTGATAGATTAATTCATTTACATACGTGGACTCAAATCAACCGGCTCAATGCGCATCGCTGTATCTCCCAACGGTGCACGGTCTGGTCTAATTCATGACATCAAATACTGTCTAAACGACTGTCCCTTGACGTATTACTGCGTTACTCCTCAACTAATTGCAGATAGATGTTAATTTATGTAGAGTATAGCTTGTAGTTTGGTAAAGAGGGAGTGTTAATTTTTTTTGCTTCACGCTGTATCCCGCACACAGCAGGGTAGGCAGAGGGAACCTAGACACTCCGTTCCCCACTTTCCGCCGAATTCGGAGGCATTGCGTGCTAAGTGGTGGAACTTAACACAACGCTTTACCTCGGCACCAGAGCGAAGAAAATGGAAATATTAAATATTTCCACTCCTCGAGTGGGAATCGAACCCACAACCAGTCGTTTACAGTCACACGCTTGTGCCTCTACGCCATGACTGGACTGGAGTGTTAATTTGTCAGTTAATTATTAAAATTATTTAATTTTCCTACAGTTGTTAAAAAGAGGAAGTGTTGGGTCGTTGGCAAATAATTAAAATTAGTTCATTTTTTACATTTGTTAAATAATGTATACAGTTTTTAAGTCTAGGTATTGAATTTGAGGTAGGTGAGTGGAAAGAGTGATAAGATATTCTGTTAACTTCTTGTGGAAGTGGATGTGGTACTTATATTGGAGAAACGAGTGTTTTGACGTTAAGTTCTAACTTGGAGAAGGCGTGAGGTGGAAGAGTAGGTAGGTAGGTGGCTTAATCTTATGCCGTGTGTTGACTTACTCAGTAACAGAAATTAGGGTTCAAAATTGGCTTATACTATAAATATTAGTTTCATTTATCTTTGAAACAATTACATTTTACTACTTCTTAATTATATATAATTTTTTAAATAAAAAAAGACTTGAAACATGCTATTTTTAGACGATTCTAACGAGCCCATGTAAACTTTTACTAATAGAAATTACGTTTCTTTTCTTCAGGGAAATCACCCCACTAGTGTGACGGTGTGGTATGGTATCTTAATGTGTTGTTACCAAATCTACCAATGATTGTTAAATCATGATAAGGAAAACAATAAAATAATTTTCCTTTTTTTTTACAGTTTCACATCTTTTTACATAGCTGGGTAGGCAAAGAGCGCCCAGTTTTAACACATAGTATCTATAGTTCTCCTGTCTCATTAAAATTAGTCGTCGCGTGGTGATTGGCGGAACTCAACACCGTTCTTTGTTTTACTAAAGCACGGACATAAACATAAATTAAAAAAAATATTAACACCGAGTGGAAATCGAACCCACAACCAGTCAAAAACAACACAGTCATACAGTCAAAACATAACAACTTTCATACCAAAGAGAATCGAATCCCAATACACAAAAATAAGCCATTATTCCCAACCACTCCACTTACTTGTGTAAATTACTTGGACGGTCGTTGATATTCTCGTTCTCGTTTATTAACAGGACAGATCGCGTTCCGTCGCTAGTGGTCTGCTGGGAGCAGTTGCGTTGCGGCGTGTTGTAACGCCTGATTAAATGGTTTACTAAACTAAATTGTGGGTTAAAAATGCTCTCTAGTTTTTCTTTTTATGAGGTTAAAAATAGCTACACGCTATATCCCGCACACAGCATGGTAGGCAGAGGGAACCTAGTGTTAAGACACTCCGTTCCCCACTTTCCGCCGAATTCGGAGGCTTGCGTGTTAAGTGGCGGCACTTAACGCCGCGCTTTACCTCGACACCAGAGCGAAGAAAATGGAAATATAATTTCCACTCCTCGAGTGGGAATCGAACCCACAACCAGTCGTTTACAGTCACACTCTTGTGCTACTGGGCCACGACTGGCCACAATGAGGTTTTTGAATTTTATGAGGTGAGAATATGTTCTAAATATAAAAGTTTGAATTAGTGGGTGAGGTGGTTGTGATAAGAGGTCATGGGTTCTAATCAGTTTTGGAATTTGGAGAAATATTTACATTATACTATTCCGTCATAGCGTAGGGGAATAGCGCTTAAATGTATACGCGATGATTATTAATTCGATTTCCGCTTGGGGCATAGTTGTAGTTAAATTATCTTCATTTTCTTGTTCTGATAAGTTGGAGATAAAGACCAGCTTTCCGTTTCACCACCCTACTTTATGTATCCATACTTATATTATAAATGCGAAAGTCTGTGTGTTTGTCTGTCACGCTTTCACGGTTAATCTACCGATCCGATTTGGATGAAATTTAGAATGAAAGTAGTAAAAGTTACTGGGTCTAGAATAGGCTAATTATTTTTTCCAAAATCAACTTTTAAAGGGTTAAAATAGGGGATGAAAGTTTATATGAATTTTAGCATAAATATAGTTAATAATCTAAGCTTAAACATAGGCTGCTTTTTTTTTTAAATATCTACAACTGAGGGTTGCAATATAACAGTGTCGTAGTTTACGCGGCGAAGCCGCGAGTGGGCAGCTAGTTTCTTGTATAAAGTGACATAGACCTTACTAAGGCAACGCGTATTTTATTTCTCTACGGAGACACTAGTAATTTATAATGTGGCTTTTCAGTTAGTTATACATATATTTTTTTATAAAAGTCATTCCATTAATACACTTTTCGAGTATTTGTAGAAACAGGCACAAACAAATTATAATATATATCAAAGATTTCCATTAATATTATTTTATTTGTTTCCGGTTTGAAACCAACTTCCGGTTCATTACACGTTTATATTGCAAAGTGTATACACATATGTATTCAGAGCGGTCCATCTGACCTCCGAGACCCATCTAAAGAGAGCCGTAACATTGCGGTTAGACCAGTTGCTTAAATTATACATATGTGCTTTTAACTGTCCTCAATGGCTATGATTTTATATTGCGTATTAAAGTTAAACGATTAATATGTTTTTATTATCCTTATGCGCCTTTCGTATTTATAAAAAGTAAAGTAATGTTAATTGAAATATTTAATTAATTTCGTTCTTTAATCAATATGCAATGGGACATAATAATATAATGGGGTATAGCTGTAAATACAGTAGGTTTTGGTTCGATATCTAATTTTGTAATAAAAAAAATCAACGTTGAGCTACGCCACGTAGCATGCAATATCTCAATGTAAGACAGAAAATGGAAAACGAAGTGCCTTAACACTAACCCCAACTCAACTTTTATCTATGCGAAGCTAAAAAAAACTTTTCGGTCATTTGCTAATATTTTAGGCCGATTTTTTTTATTTCTCCGTTATGGTAGTTAAAAAGACCTTGGCTTGGAATCCTGGCTTGTGAGGAAAGCCATCAAATGATGTCGATGGCGTGACAAGGGCGCCTCTGTTGAGACTCAAACCTCGGCTTGCGAAGTTAAAACAAAGCGGGGCATTGAGTTCCGTCATTCAACATATAATGTCTTGATTTCGAACGAAAAGTGGAGAGAAAATGTCTTCACACTAGATTCTCTCTGCCTACCCTTCTATGCAGGTAATAGCGTGAAGCTTTGAAAAAAGTTATCAATATAAGAAAACTGAATTAGAAAAACGAAACAAGAAGTACTAGTCCACCTTTAATTTCTGTTTCTCACATCGTTTTACTATTGAACGCTCTCTCATACACGCTCAAAGTAATTAAACTGAGATTTTATAGCATATTATACTAGTAGGTAATGAATTGCAAGTAGTTACTGGTCCCGTGAACTGAACTGGACTGAACTGTAGTGATCGGGTCGAGTTAGAACTAATTAAATTCTAACAAGTTTATTGTTAGACCGCAAATCTGAGAATTGTGGCTCCTGTTGATACTGTTAATTTTATAGACACTGTCGTTAAGTTTGGGTTTGGTTAAAGTTATTAAGAGAATTTAATATGCGCAAAAAGGTTGTAGTACAGTGAAACAGTATTTTACCGTAGATGCAAGGGTTATGGGTTCGATTACCACTTGGAGGAATGATTGTAGTTATAAAAAAGACATAAACAACAAAAAGTTGTAATAAAACGTATAACAATTTCGATGCAGCTGGTAGTAGAACGCATGGCTCAGTAGTGAGAGCGCGTCAACGGTATTCAGGAGGTGCGGGTTCGAATCCCGCTGCGTTCATATTTTTTTACGTTTTCTAAATGTCTTTTTCAATTTTCTTAAGTATGGAATAACACTTTAAAAATGTGTAAAAGTGGTTGTAGTTAAGTTCATTTCTATCCCTTTGGTAATTCAAATCGCGGCGTTAAGTTGCGGCTTTCGATATGCAATGTCTCTGCCAAAGACATTAGTAGACAAATGTCTCTGCCTGTCTCATGTTTTGTGGGTATACTATAATCAAATACATATATAGGTTATGATTTTAATTTCTTATCGACGGAGTATAAGAAAATACAAAGTCTATTTATGTTAGCTAAAATACAGTGCTAACTACCGCTACTATTCACGCGGACCCTGCGGGTCCCTTAAATAACAAAAAAGTTATACAGACTCACTTATTATAAAGTTTTCTGTAATATTTTAATACTAATCGTACCTAATAGCCCCTAATTAATAAGTGAACGAAATGCTTACAAAACTTTATATTATTTTTCATATAACTATCGCTGTACTGGGAGTTAGGAATAGAAGGAGGAAGAAGATCACTTTTCAAATTCATTTAAGGACATGCAGAATGAAAAACTGTAAAATAATTGTAATACTATATAAAATAGTAATCAATGATAATAACACCAATCAGTATTCCTTATAGCTTTACGCGTCCTGCATAGCAAGACAACAAAAGAAACAAAAGAAAAGAAACAACAAAAGACACAACAAAAGAAAAGTTAAAAATAATTTAAATATAATCATTTCACCGAGCAGAAATCAAACCTACAACCAGTCACCTTTACAGTCACGGTGCTACCATGGTTTCTAACATTATTTCTACTCCAACGTATAGAAGACAAAGTGAACTGAATAGATAATTCAAAGATAATGTAATTTATAAATTGCCCACGTTTTAAGCAGACTGCGTCAAAGGATTTCAAAGTGTAAACGCTACTAAATCTAAAATGCTAATCTAACATCCTAGAGACCTCAATGTTCTTCTGTAAGTAACAAGAACTTGTTGTGAATATAGAGTGACTGGAATTACTATTATTTTATGCTGGTTTTTGATTAGGTTTTGATAGTATAGGTGGTTGAAGGTTCAGTTTCACTTGTGGGGTAAGATTATATAAAATTTATTATTTTTAAAAGACATTTAGAAAACGTATAAATATTTAAACGCAGCGGGATTCGAACCCGCGGCCTCCTAAACCGTCCAGGCGGTCTCACCACTGAGCCATGCGTTCTACTACGCGCTGCATCGAAATTCTTATACGCCTTATTACAACTTATTTTTGTTGTTAGCATCTCTGTAGAGGTTTTTTCGTTTGGCAAGCGAGATTCAAATTCTTATACGTTTTCTAAATGTCTCTTACAATTTTCCTAAGTGTCGAATAATACTTTAAAAATGTTTAAAAGTATTAATTATTTTTTCTGGGCTCTGTCACCAATTGATTGAATACTAAAGTATAATGACATTTGGATCTACCAAGTTTACTTATGTATTTTCGTTTGTACTAGTTCATGTATTTTCTGCGCAGGGTAATCGCAGAAAAATTGGTATCAATACTCCGTCGTCTTCTTTCCCTTTAAATCCAGAGTTGTCTACTCTTACCACAGAATAGAATCAATATAATAATCATAGCCCTCAGTGGAAATCGAATCCACAACCATTAGTATTTACAATCAGATATTGTTCCATTACGCCTAAGTATCCTTTCATTTGTTTATTTTTTTACAAAATATCTATTAATAATGTATGTATTAAAAGTATATCTTCTTATCATGATAATATATACCGATACTAATGTTACTAGTAGCAATCGTTGCTTTATGTTGTATGAAATGTTTTATGAATTGTATGAATGTTATTGTAAGCTTTAACCAAATATTATTTAATTTTTTTTTTCTTTTTTTTAGCTTCACGCTGACCTAGTGTTAAGATACTCCATTCCCCGACACCAGAGCGAAGAAAATGCATATATTAAATATTTCCACTTCTCGAGTGGGAATCGAACCCACAACCAGTCGTTTTCAGTCACTTTTTTGTGCCACTGCGCCACGATTGGCCCCATTAACTAAAATCTAGGTCAAAATGCTATACAGCAAAAGTTAATTTAATACGACATTCTATCTCATACATATCTCAAAGAGATAGAGAAGATTCCATTTATATATGTACATATACCGTAATGGCCAGCGCACGTAATGTCAAAGTACTTTTTATACCTCAGAGCATACTACAGGTTAATCTGCTAATGCACCTGTATTTAGTGTTATCCCAGATAGACTAGAATCATTGCAACTTCTAAGATTGCCTTTTAATATATTGATATTGGTAGTAACAATTGATGAAATCGTTTCAGGAGTTTAATGGTCCGTATAGTATGGTTGTTTTAGTATATTGAGACAGACGGTGGTTATAGGTTCAGAAGAAAATGGTTGTTTACATTATTAGTTTGTAGAAGAAATTTCTATCATTGCGCAATGGGACAGTGTCTAATTGTAAATGGGATTAGTTGTGGGTTCGAAAAAATAATATTTAAAATTATATTTACTTTTCTGCGGTGCTAAGAAATGTATTAGATTTCATCATTATTCATTTCTCGCAATTAGAGCTCGGTAGCTCTAATATTTGTGTTTTACTTATTTTAAATGCATTGTGATTTCAGTAGCGAAACTTAACACATTTTTCAACGATATTATAATATACATAGTCTGCAATTTTCAGTTGTATGGAGCAAAAACGTTAAATTTAGTATTTTACAGTACTTATGGAATTTTTAGTATAGCGACTAAGAAAACTCGACGTGCTCAAGTTCAACATTTCCATAAGTGGATATCGAACACATGATCATCTTGTACTTAAACTGTGAATATAAATATACACCACGATGTCGTCGATTGTCGATTTTTTTTAACATTTTTAAAGGAAATTAGGAAATTATAAATTCCAAAAACTTATCAAAATCCGAAGGCAGCGGGGATTCAAACCTGTGATTCTTGAAAAGCGTCTAAGCACTATAACCACTAAGCCATGTGTCATACCTCGAAATTCTTGTACGCTTATTACAACTTATTTTTATTTATTGTATAACATCCTCTTATATTCAAAGGGTTCATTGCAATGAAAGGCATTCAGATAAAGCTATGTCGCTATGGTTACTAGAGCACAGTATAGAAAGTCCTTAGTATCAGCAGGACTCTATGAAATACTATGAATTGCATTCAGAAACGTATTTAGCATGAAATGGTGAAAGCTTATACTTGTAAGTTGGTTGTAATATTTGATCTGTTAGAAATATATGTATGTATTTATGAAATTATAATATTTTCATCATGTTGGCATGAGCAATACATTTTTACAATTTTCCTAAATGTGGAATAACACTTTAAAAATGTTTAAAAGAATTACCCGTATTTAATCAGCTTTACGCTTTTACCTTGAAAGTATGGTAGAGAGAACCAAGACATGAGAATGTCAAGGCACTCCGTTCTCCGCTTTCCGACCAAATTTGAAAATTAACATTTTATGTATTAACAATAATAACTGACATAAAGGCATTTAGAAAGCGTATAAACGTTTGAACGCAACACAATTCGAACCCGTGCCTCCTGAATACAGAAACAGGCGCTATCACCACTGAGCCATGCGATCTACTACCAGCTGCATATTTAAAAAAATGTTTGCATTGTGTGATATCTAAATAGCTAATTACTCATTCATAATTACTAATTTCTTTTTATTTTTGCATGTGGTGTTAACTTTAATGTAAGTTTACTATAATATTACTTAAGCCGACAATGTGTTTCCGGGATATAATATTGTTAAGCTGCTGGTTGACCTTAAATAAATAATTAAAAAAAAAGCGTAAAGCTAATATTTATCACCTAACTCATATAGTACAGAAACAGAAACTCGCTGCCCAATTTTTTACCATCCGATAATTCACTCTTAAACCACTATAATGTCCATACATTTGTTTCAATTTGTACTAAAATAACGATGTTCATTAAAAAGGTGTTAGTATAAAACCCCGATCCTTTTTTCCACACGCTTTATTACGAGCACTTAGTAATTGCGGTTTTATTGCCGGGATATTTCTTGGTCCCTTTAAGCGATTCTATCGAACTGTTAATGGACTCACGTGTGGTAATTTGTGTTGGTCAAGTAGTTTTATTAGATAGTGGGATTAATTTTATTGTTTATTTGTAATATTAAAATTTTCAGAAACATTTGATTGTGTTAAGTGGTTGTGGGTTCGATTTCCACTCAAGGGAATGGCTTATATTAAAATTATTTTCAAATTCTCTGCTCTGGTGATAAGATATATATTATATAACGCGGCGTTGCTTCTCCTACTCAACACATAATGTTTTGGATTCGGATGGAAAGTGGTGAATTAAGAAGTGTCTTGTAGAAAGTTAAAATTATTGTAAGTTGAAATGATGCATGTAGGTTTGGGGATCCCCCCTCCCCCTCCCCTCCTCTTTGATAAGTACCATCTATCTATCACACTATCCAGCATTGAGTTGAAAACAATGCACTTTTTTTTAGCTTCACACTGTATCCCGCACACAGCAGGGTACGCAGAGGGAACGTAGTGTTAAGACACTTCGTTCCTCACTTACCGCACAATTTGGTGGCATTGCGTGTTAAGTGGCGGAACTTAACGCCGCGCTTTTGCCTCGACACCATTTCCCCACTCTATTCAAACTAGCAAGACAGAGCGCGGCGTTTAGTTCCGCTACTTTTCTCTGAATGTTTCGGATTCTGGCGGAAAGTGGACAGCGGAATGTTTTGACTCTAGCTACTCTTTACCTAACCTTTTATGCGGGAAAGACCATTTTTTTTTCTATTTAGGCATGCAAGACAAAGCACGGCCATGTGTTCCGTCAGTTAACAGTTAAAAGTTTGTTTGTTTAAACCGAATTTGGCTTAAAAAATGGAGAACGGAGTGTCTTCACAATAAGTTTTCTCTGACTATCCTATTATGCGGGAGAAAGTATTTAGTTTTTTTATATAAATGTCCATGTTCTCAGATTTTCTAGTGGATCTAGGTTAAGACGGAGTTTGCATAAATTACGAGATTGAGACAAATTGTCTTTTTTAAAAATACTGTTAGAATTAAAAGTATTTAAGCGGATGGTCTTGTACGTACTGCATTTTGTATGCAGTAATGAGCTACAGTAAAGATAAGATTTATACGCTTATGTTTGTTATATACAAATGTAATTTCTCATCATAACTATTTAAAACGTAATTGAAGCTTTTATAGAGCAATGGGACAGCGTCTGACTGTAATAACTAATGGTTGTGGGCTCGATTTCGATTTGGTGCAAGGGTTATATTTAAATTATTTCAATGTGCCCGCTTTGGTAAGGCAAAATTCAGCTTTGAGTGACTTGTCACTCTACACGGCATGACGTGAATTGTAAATATAATTGAGAAGTCTAGAAAGAAAGTTGAGGAGTCTATTCTATGTCTTGAAACTAAATTTTCTTTGCCATGTGTGAAAAAAGCGAAGCTGATAATAAGCATAATTAGTGATGTGCTGATTTTGGGTCACGTGTTAGTTTTTTCTTTTAAAGAATATCAATTTTTATTACAAACTAAGCTACACGTTTACACCCGTGGCCCCCCACGGGTTGGAATTCAATTTTCCCCCGTTACTGGGCAGCGTGTCGTAAAAGGCGGGTAGCCCAGTAGCTTGGTGGTAGGAGTTTATTCTCCGACTGGCTCGCGACCACTATCATGTCAAAGACGAACCGCCAAACATCTGATGATGTGTTCCGGTTCGATGGCATGTAAGCCAACTCTCACTATTTCCACCCTCCCCATCCCTCTTCCCTCCTTTCCTCCACCCCCCTTAAGGTTGGCAACGTATCCACAACTTTTCTAATGTTGTGGATGTGTACTGTACTTACCATCAGGTTGTCCTTCTGCTCGTTTGCCTCCCTTTCTTCAATAAAAAAAAACAGATTCTTGAGAAAGTTTATTTCAAATTACACAAGTATCTTTGTAAGAATATTTTAAATAGCTTAATAATTTTAAAAAAATATATAAATCATTATCCACATACTTAGTACATGAAAAACATTTTAATTTTAAGTATGTTAATTTATAGCTTTTCTTTTAATCACTAGGATTTGTTCCGTGGTATGCTAACCCATCAGTCAGATCACTTAGTTTCTAAGAGTTCGGGTTCAAATCCAGCTCCATTCAAATTTTCATATAACCCTAACCTTCTAAGCATTACGAAAAAACAATAAATTAACAACATATATCACACTTACCCCAAGAATATTATTTAAATATTTTACAAAAAAAAAAAAAAATATAACAAGAAACGTAACACGTAACAAAAACAAATAACGGCTCAGGACATCGTGCTGAAGCCTGAATCGTTTAGTAATTCTCGACCTCCTTTGTTACGCCAGTGGCTGTTTGCTTTCAATTAGACACTGCGTTTGTGCTCCGACATGGCTCTACCCTACATAGATTTAAGCTATATCATGATTGGATTTAAACTACTGTTTTGTATTTACATTGTGTCGTTAATTACTGGGAGTAGTGGGAAACGGAGTGTCTTAACACTTGGTCTCGCTCTGGTGTCGAGGATAAGCGCGGCGTTAAGTTCCGCCACTTAACACGCAATACTTCGGAATTTGGCGGAAAGTGGGGAATGGAGTGTCTTAACACTGGGTTCTCTCTGCCAACCCTGCTGTGTGCGAGATACAGCGTGAAGCTATAGTAAAATATATATAATCATATTGCGTAGAAATGAATTAAAAAAAATACTTATACATTTGAGTAGATAAATAGTATTTATGTATATACTCGTATGTACTTATACAGGTGGTGATGCAAAGAACATATTGAATTAATTGGAAAACACAAAAAACTCAAAGTGGTAGGTAATTCGCTTACGGAAACAAAAAGGAAAATTGAAATGTAAATAAAAATCTGTTTTCAAACATAATAAAATCAAATGTGTTTTGTTACGTATGATGCAAGCGAAAACGAAATTTTAGGCGTCTTGGAGAGCTACTTGACGTGCAAAGATCAAATTTAACAGGCATGTAGTTTTTAGTTAGTAGGAAGCACTAAGAACGAATTTTGCAACAGAGCCGGATTATGGAATCTAAGAGCACTCATACACTCATTTGCATTAAGGTACTTCATTTTTACTATACACTTGATATTTGCCGAAAAGTAATTTGAATTATCTGTTAAAATACTACTATACTAACCTCATCTATCTCTCAACAATGAAGTTATTCGTGACATTATATTAAGCGAACAAAGACGCGGGCAAAAGCTAGTATAAAATATTATTCATAATTAATTAAGTTAAATGATGATTTATCAGTCGTATTTCTTTTATATTCATACAGAGTAAAAGCTTTATCATTCTTATGATGAAATATGTACACATTTTAAAATTAAGCCTTCGGCAATGTAGTGGTGGAACAAAATTTTCGTTTCATAGTTTCAATGTATTGTCTGTGCAAATAACAGACACGCTTTTTCAGCTTCACGTTTTTTTCCGTATAGTTGATAAGTTAGAAAGAAGTTAGTGTCATAACACTCCATTCTTAATTACCACCCGAAATAGAGACTAGACGCCAGACTTCGTGTTGCCAGATCTAATAAAATAAAATAATTTAAAAACTGTCTTTACCCTGAAGGGATATCAAAATCCTTTAAACTGCAATGACTTTTTTTGATTATTTGTTTTATCTATATCCCGCACACAGCAGGGTAGACAGAGGGAACCTATTGTTAAGACACTCCGTTCCCCACTTTCCGCCGAATTCGGAGGCATTACGTGTCAAGTGGCTGAACTTAACGGCGCGCTTTGCCTCGATACCAGAGCGAAGGAAATGGAAATACTAAATATTTCCTCTTCCTTACAGTCATACGCTTGTGCCACTGCGCCACGACTGGGCCCTTTGTTTATTTGTTTTATTTATTTTTTGTTTATTTATTTGATTCTGCTTCCAGTAACACATGGCTCAAAATTTGCTAATTTGCTGCGCCGTTGAACTGCGTCTGACAGTAAACGTGATTGGCTGTGTGTTCGATTACCCACTTGGTGACAGATCATAATTTAATTTATTTATTGTTACGTTGAAATCCATAACTCGAGATATAATGTATCGAATTATAACGGAAAGTAGAGAACGAAGTGTCTTGACACTAGGTTTTCTTTGTCTACCCAACTACGAGAGAAAACGTGTGTAACTGAAAAAGATATTTTTAATTTATGATTTTTAATCAAAGAAAGTAGTTGTGAAATGATAAAAGAAAAGAGAGGCAAACTTTGTGTACTTAATTATAATGAATTCATTTTGAAGGACTCCTCTAAGGATGATGTTGTAAGGCGTAGAGAATATATGATGAACTGTAATAAGATTTTTTTGGTAACTTTAATTTATATACTGTCTAAGAGCAGTGGCGTGTGTCAGATTTTATTCAAGAGTTACAGGTTCAAAACTGTGTAGGGAAAATATGCAATGTAAAAATGTTAGCATACATGTCAGTCTATTTCTAAAGTACCACTTTTACTAATAAATCTTTAAATAGTAAGTGATTTGAAAATAAAGGCAAGTCCTGCTATGCATCTTGTGCTAGTTCCGATCAGGTCTGAGGCATTAAGTTCAGTGGATCGTTGGAAATCTATTTGACATTCAAAAAATGAAACATATAACTTCTTATTTTGAATTAAATTATTTGACTTTCAATTGTAAGATATTAACATTTTTAGTTATGCTATGCTACTAACCATCTTGATAATTTGCAACTAAAATCTTTGAAACTATGGACGTGTACAGAAAGTATAAAAAATATATATATAGTATTATAAAATGCAATTTAGTATTAGTGGCAAATTAATTGGCCAATGTTCCGATGAATTCTCGCTAATTCTGACTCTAATAGAGAATGTTCAACAATATAGCAGTATAAAACAAATCAAATAAACCAACATAATAATTACTTTAGTTTGTATTTTACAATACACATATAAAGATATAAAAAAATATTTATAAAAGCCCAAAAAGAATTCAAAATAGAAAAGCCAAAAAAAGCAGACACCACTCCACCAATTACAATACGAGGAAAAAAACTGCCAAACATAAACGTATCGTGTTCCTTTTAATATCTCCCAAAAAATATTTGACTTCAATATTTTTCTTTACAAACCACAAATATTGGGGACTCAATTTCTTATATAAATAAAAACTTTTATCCACTTGTACGGTTTTTGGGGTAACTTTTAATTGCATTCGGTCAAAGTGCCTTCTTACTTCTGTATTCCTTGGAGCATCACGCTTCGTGACATCTTCAAGTGCGCAAACTAATCTGATGTCATATAATATAATTGGTCCTAAACTATCATTCAAAGAAATTTCTTCGTCTTATTTATATGTAACGATAAGTATTTAGAAGTTGTATATTTTATATAGATACTATTGAAACTTGTGTGGCGCGTGTGATGCCTTCTGGTTATAAACGCATCAAATTTTCAGAGAGAAGAGAGAGAAAAATAGAGAGAGAAAAATTCAGAGGAATGTTTATATTTAAATTATTGTTATAAATACGCACTAGTAAGACAAAACTCGGAGTCGAATGAGACGCCAATTAATACACAATGTCTCAATTTCCAGCGGAAAATGGGGAATAGTGTCTTAACACTAGGTTCTCCTTAAGAACCTTAGAAGAACCTTAGAAAGATCTTTTCATAGCAAAAAAACTGAGTGTCTTGACACTCGTAAGTTCTCTGTGTCTAACGTACGGTAAAAAGGGTGATGCTAAAAAAATATATACTATATTTAAAGCAAAAAGTATTTAAATCATAATTTATATTATACAATATGTAAATTTTATATCACCAAGATCCTACAAAAGCTTCACTCTCAATCTATATAATATATTTTGCTAAAAAATTATACCATTCATTTCCACTAAAGTTTCTTATAAACAAAATAAAAGATGACAGAATATTAATTTGGTCTATTTTAAAAGTGCTTTTAGTCTTACCAATTAAGGGGTTGTTTCAAGGTTTTCTTCGGTTTACTCATTTTGAGAATTTATTTATTACTCGAGGAAAATCCTTGGAAATTGGTCGAATAACGTGTATTTTTTATTAGGTTCACGCTGTATCCCGCATACAGTAGAGTAGGCAGAGAGAACCTAGTGTTAAGACACTCCGTTCCCCACTTTCTGCCGAGTTTCGGAGACATTGTGTGTTAAGTGGCGAAACTTAACGCCGCGCTTTGTCTCTACTAGAGCGAAGAAGATGAAAATATTAAACATTTCCACACCTTAACTAAAAATCGAACCCACAACCAGTCGCTTTACAGTCACACTTCGGGCCTATGCGCCACGACTGGCCTCAATAGCGTGTATATTGAAGTAATTTACTAAGGGATCAGTGTCTCTGTCTTGCCTGACTTTTTTATGCGACAGGAATCACGTAAACGACATAATGTGGCGAAAGTACGTGGCTGACTTTGGGAGTTCGCGTATATTTTGGCTGGTATACGAGTATTTTGTGGCATGAAAAAATTGGAACGGCGACTGGAATAATGAATGTATCAGAATAAAATTGGTTATGAATATTGTTTTGGATTTTATCATATTTTTTCTATGTTCTACGTATGTGAATATTAATTAAAGTATTTACAAATTTTAGATGAGGTACATGTGTTTTTTTTAGCTTCACGCTATATCCCGCACACAGCAGGGTAGGCAGAGGGAACCTAGTGTTAAGACACTCCGTTCCCCACTTTCCGCCAAATTCGGAGGCATTCTTCCATATCAGAAATCAAACCAACAATGCTTTCATTCATGTGCTCACTTCTTTACTCCGCAACATTGGCTTTCAATATTTACATGTTAAAATATAACATGACCCATATTCCAGTTCGCATCCAAACAGGAAGTGACAAGTTATAATTTAGAAGCGAGCTTGTCAGCAACTTTTGGTCCCGGACCGAATGAGTGGACATAAAGTTCCTTCAGCCCACCACACTGGGACCGCAAGACCCCAAACCATTAATACTATTATATAATGAAGTAAGCGAATCTAGTTATAATATTGATATACTCAGAATCTTTAGGCATTGCACGTAGGTATCGAACCCATGAAAGAAATTGGAATATTTATTCGCTCTATGGCAAAAGAAAGAAAGTGCGGCGTTAAGTTCCGTTACTCAACAATCGCAATGTTTCAACTTACGGGAGAAAGTGGAGGTCCTGATACCAGGTCCAGGTCGGTTGACTATCCGCTTAACTTAAATATATTGTTAAGGTAACTTTAAGATATAGATAAAGATAAAGAAAAATAGGTTGTAATAAAGGAATGAATAAGAAAGATATAGAAAAATAAATTTTAAATAAGATAAAGATAAAGAAAAATAAAATAAGCATATTACAGCTTTGACGTAGTCGGATGTAGTATAAATATTCGTGGCTTAGCGGTTAGAACGGACGGTTTTTTTTTACATAAAACTCTTATAATGGTATTAATCACGTAAATATTGGTATTAGAAAACAATATAAATAGAAATACATTTTCTTCACTCTGGTGTCGAGGTAAAGCGCGGCGTTAAGTTCCGCCACTTAACACGCAATGCCTCCGAGTTCGACGGAAAGTGGGGAACGGAGTATCTTAATACTAGGTTCTCTCTGCCTACCCTGCTGTGTGCGGGATACAGCGTGAAGCTAAATAAAATAAAACGTCATCAATATGAAACGTTGAAAAACGGAGTGTTGTGTTTTTCTGCTAAGCTTTACGGCATAACATATTTGAAGTTCAAAACAAGCTCAGTCTAACTTCTTCTCCTTCCTTTGCGTCTAGAATGACTTCTTTGTCATTTTTGTTTTGTTATTTGTTTCTAGAATCATCATATTTAAGATCATTTAAATGTTTCCGCTCTGGTTACAAAACCGTGAAGGTGTTGGTTAATAAAAGGTGTATATATACTTACTAAGACCAAGCACAGCGTTGAGTTCCGGCACTTAACACGACACTAACTAACTAATATAAATAGTTTTATTTGAAATATACAATACTCGCGAAACTTAAAAATCTTACTACGTCTTAATGTCATTTTCCCCTTGTTCAAACCCACAACTTATGCGTAGAATTAGACGTACAAACAAACCACTATAGCCACAAAGCTTTTTTCTTAAATTTCACGATTCCCATTTAATTCTTTCAGGGTTAAGTTAAATTTTTAATTGCATTTTTAGCTTTCTCGGGACTCGAAGTAATCAAGTTCTCAAGACAGTTTACGAAAATTTAATTACTAATTTAAAATAAAAAGAGAGAATCCTTTGTACTGTTAGAGATAAAAGCATATTGTTTTTTTTGAAGATTTCACGGTTGAAATGTTAGACAATTAAATTTGACTTTTTTCGTTTTGAATACTTTCTTTTGAATTTTTTAGCAGTTACTACTACAGTAATAATTGATACTAGTGTCTCAGTTGACGCTTAAAAATGATTCGCCTTGGCAACATATATGTTACTCTATAGAGACAGATATGTCAAACATACTATGTATAGTATGTAACATTTTTCCTATTACAGGGTTCACGAATAGCGTTCACGAACACTCCGTTTTGTACTTCACATTTGGTATATGAATTTAATATATTTTTTTTAAATGATGTTAAAAAGTATTAACAATTTGCATTCCACATAACTTTTTTGTTATACAGAGATTTTGCTTCACGTATTAAAATATAGTTATAGATATATAATATACACAAAGTTAAGGCTATGTTAATATCTGGAAAGTAAATATTAATGACTATTATATTTTTTCACTTTTCTTATCTGAAACTTCTTCCGCTCAACACAGAATGAACACTTAAAATTGTACAGAATAGTGACTGAGTGTAAACGCCATGGTCGTGGGTTCGATTCCCATACAAGGAACATTTTATATCTATATTATTTTTATTACACTAAGACGCTGCCCCACTGCGCCATGATGGACTCAATCCATACTTATATTATAAATGCGAAAGTCTGTGTGTTTGTCTGTCACGCTTTCACGGCTAATCTACCGGTCCGATTTGGATGAAATTTAGAATGAAATTAGTAAATAACCCTGGGTCTAACATAGGCTACTTATTTTTTCAAAACTCAATCTCTAAAGGGTTGAAATAGGGGATGAAATTTTTTATAAAAAATCTAAACCGCTTGACCGATAGTAATGAATTTTGGAATAGATATAGTTGATAATCTAAGGTTAAACATAGGCTACTTTATTTTTCAAAAATCCACTTTCGAAAATTGCAATGTAACGAAACAATCAGGCCTTCAACGCGGCGAAGCCGCGAGCGGGTCGCTAGTAAATAATTACAATAAATCTAAGAAATGTTGCTACCATTAACTATACTAACACTTTCATTACGTAAAAGGTGTATTACAATGAAATTTTATGCCACAATATTGTATTCTTCGTACAATGTTCTAATAACTAAATATTATTAGAGGTCAGGTATTCTCTGGACAAACATTGCATTAATATTGCATGATTCATCCATTTTTCTTCGTATAGTTTTTATGAGTTGTATGACAGAACTCAATAATAAACGTGAACTGATTCTAATCTCTTTAAAATTTCTGAAGTTGGGAATGGAAAAGTATTGAATTTAATAAATTTAATATCAGCTCAAAATTTATAATATTAATTAATAATTATTATTAGAGGCTGAAGCCAGTCATGGTGCAGCCGCGCAAAGTGCGACTGTAAATTCGACTGGTCTGGGCTCGACCCCATTTAAGGGGTGAAAATATTGAATATTTCCATTTTCTTCGCTCTAGTGTCAAGGTGAAGTGCGTCTTTAAGTTCCGCCAAATGCCTCCAGAATTTGGTGGAAAATGGGGAACAGAGTGTCTACACACTAGGTTCCCTCTTACCTTGCTGTATGCTGTAGTGGCGCAATACGGGATATATAACTATAGTTTCGAGCTCAGTGACGTCTTATAAGAAAGGAATTTTATAGCAGTGGGCGGAGACAGAGTAATTAAAATGATGAACACTATGAATCCATTGGACTTTCAACACTTTTAAATGCGAATCGATTTTGTTTAAGAACATCCGTTAAGCATAAAAAATATTTATTCATAACAATAAGCAAGTTTACGCTTTTTCTGGCATAGAAGGATAGTCAGAGAGGATCTATGGGAAACCTGGACACTCTGTTATTCACTTTCTGAAATTGATATATTACTTGTTTAGTGGTAGAACACAATATCGCGCTTTGTTCAGCAGCGAAGAATTCTAATTTAAATATTATTATTCCCCACAGTGGATAATGAACCCAAAACCAGTCTGATTACAGTAAAAAGCTATACTACTGTACCACAAGGGTCTCTATTTTGAAATACTTAAAAAATCATTATAAAAAAACCCATAGATTTTTAAAAATGCGATTTTTTTAGCTTCACGCTGTATCCCGTACACAGCAGGATAGGCAGAGGGAACCTAGTGTTAAGACACTCCGATCCCCAATTTCCGCCGAATTCGGAGGCTCTGCGTGTTAAGTGGCGGAACTTAACGCCGCGCTTTACCTCGACACCAGAGCAAAGAAAATGGAAATATTAAATATTTCCACTCCTAGAGTGGGAATCGAACCCACAACCAGCCGTTTTATAGTCACACGCTTGTGCCACTGGGCCACGACTGGCCACAAAGAAAGAAATTACATATAAACATCATATAACAAAGAAACGTATATTAGTTGAAATTTCACCCTTCTTCCAAACTCAAATACTCAAACAAGAAAAGGAACACGCAACGCTTAGTGTAACAGAGGAACGCCATCAAAAACCAAATGTGAGAGCAAACCTCTGAATAAAATATAGAGGTCCGGAGATAGCAGTACTGAATTGTTACTAAGTTTATTTATTTAACACTCTTTAACCTAGTTAAAGTTATTCTTTAATATTTTAAACTGTAATTTATGTAGTCAAAAGTAAGAAAAATCTTTATATTATATGTTATTTGTTTACAAAAAAATACTTCAATTGTTTTCCATCATTGCAAAGGAGTTGGAGAGAACTTTGTGACTAGAAATTCCGTTCTCCACTTTTTATCCGAAATCGAAACATATGCGTGTCACGTGACGGAGCTCAACCTTACATTTTTTCTTGCAAAAATGTATTTAAATCAGAGAAATTGGAAAACGGTGTGTAACTTCTTTACATAAGAGGAGCAATTTGATAATCGATTTGAATCATATATGTATGTATTATAAAAAAAAAAATAACTGATCGAGGTCTGGAAACGAAGGACATATGAGAAACAATATAATAATTACAATTAGTAACAGTAACAGTACCCATAATATTTTTAATATGAATTTTAATTTATTTTGTTGTCTGGTTTTGTGCAATTTCAGAAACGGCAAAACCGTTTTAACTATTGTATTTTATTAATATTTCCTTAATATTAAATATTTATTTTATTACAACCGATTTATAAACAAAACGTTATAACAATTTAAATTTAGTACAATATTGCTATAAAATAACTGTTTAATTACCTTCGTTGAAATTTTCATTTACGCAGGCGAATCTACGAGAGGGTCGCTTGTATAGAATATGTATATACTTATACATATTGTATACTATAGAATAGATCTACAACAAAATAATATCGGATACCTAGTGTAATAGATATTTTTTATTTATTTTTAGCTTAACGCTCGACACTCCGTTTCCCACTTTCCGACGAATTTTGGAGACATTGCGTGTTAAGTGGCCGAACTTAAGTATCCATTTTATGCCGAATTTTAGAGACATTGCGTGATAAGTAACGGAATTTAACGCCGCGATTCACTTCGGTACCAGAGCGCGAAAAATAAAATAAATAGCTTCACGCTATATCCCGCACACAGCAGGGTAGGCAGAGAGAACCTAGTGTTAAGACACTCCGTTCCCCACTTTCCGCCGAATTCGGAGGCTTTGCGTGTTAAGTGGCGGAACTTAACGCCGCGCTTTACCTCGACACCAGAGCGAAGAAAATGAAAATATAATTTCCACTCCTCGAGTGGGAATCGAACCCACAACCAGTCGTTTACAGTCACACTCTTGTGCCACTGGGCCACGACTGGCCACAAAATGTAAATATTATATATAGTTCCACTCCCCGAGTGGGAATCGAACCCACAGCCAGTCGCGTACAGACACCCTTTGCGATTCTACGCCAAGACTGGTCTCATCACGTAACTAGTAATAGACATGTCATGTCAAATAATCAATCTATAATTAGATAGCAATGAAGCAAAGCTGAACGACGGAGCGTCGCGTCGTCAACCGAGCTAATGTAACGCAGTAATTTGGTCTAATTCCACCGAGTGACTATATATTTAGCGAATCGCGTTTGATCATAGCTGAGACTAAATGAATGGGACGCAAATGGCACAATGTAGATAAGGCCTTTGACATATATTGACTGTTTTTTTTTAATTTTTTTCTTAAATTAGATAGTTAATGGACAGAGTGGAATTAGGCGTATTCTTGGTCTAATTAAAATTAGTCGACTTTAGAAGCTGTAGTCATTGGATGTCTCTGTATAATAAAATGAAAAAAAAAATGTGTTGTAAATCAGAAGCCAATTGATTGATAATCTTTTTTAATTCTTTTCATATATTTTTAAATTATATAATGCTTATGTATTCTAAAGGACACACGGACACAAATGTGTAGTATCATATTTTTAGCATCAGTTACTTGTAGGAAGATTCCTAGTATTTTTTAGTTTAAATGAAATACATAGAATTTACACCTTTTACAATTTCAGTTTAAAAGCCTCACATATTTTCATGCACAGGATGGTATTCAGACAGAATCTAGCGTTAAGATACGAAGGATATATGAAGGGAAAGGAAAACGGAGTTCACATTAAATTTCAGATATTGATTATCAAGCAGCAGTACTTAAAGCCGTGCTTTGTCTTGAGCACCAAAGCGATGAAAGAAATATAATTCTAAATATAATAATCCCGAGTTAGAATAGAACCTACAACCAATATCATTTGCAGTTAGAAGTTGTCCTACTGTACCACAATGGCTTTAATTACATTACTTATTATTCAAAAAAATAATTAAAACAATAATTATTATTTTGGCTAGTCGTGGCGCAATGGCACAAAGTGTGACGGTAAAGCGTCTGGTTGTGGGTTCGATTGTCACTCGAGGTGTGGAAATATTTGATATTTCCATTTTCTTCACTCTGGAGTTAACAAAGCGCAGCGCTAACATCTGCAACTTAACACTCAATGCCTGAGGATTCGGCGGAAAGTTGGGAACGGAGTGTCTCAATACTAGGTTCCTTCTGCCCACCCTGGATTGTGCGGGATACAGCATGAAGCTAAAAAAAAATATTAAAATGTTATCTCAATATATAAATTAATTAGTAATTATTTTCAAAATTTTATTTATTTTAAAAATAATTAAAATAAATTAATTAGATGTTTACAACGTGTATACGACCTTATGTCCGTTTGTCAGAACGCGTGCCAATTTCATTTAAATCCTCAAATAGGTACATTGTAGTGTCCCTGCACTTCCGTGGAATCGATTTAGTGAAATCCTGTTAATGATTGCTCGTTAGCCTCGCTTTTGCTGTTACGTATTAATTACACGCGTCGTACCAATATTTATTATATATGTGTATATGTAATTAATTTTATGACATTTCAATCTTGTTTTGAATTGAAAATTGTCAGAAGAAAGGATTTGATAATTGAAGAAGAAAGGTTTGTTAATAAAAGGATCAAGAAATCAAGAAAGGATTGTTAAAATTTAAAGTTGTGGCCAGTCGTGGCCCAGTGGCACAAGAGTGTGACTGTAAACGACTGGTTGTGGGTTCGATTCCCACTCGAGGAGTGGAAATTATATTTCCATTTTCTTCGCTCTGGTGTCGAGGTAAAGCGCGGCGTTAAGTTCCGCCACTTAACACGCAAGCTTCCAAATTCGGCGGAAAGTGGGGAACGGAGTGTCTTAACACTAGGTTCCCTCTGCCTACCCTGCTGTGTGCGGGATATAGCGTGAAGCTATATTTATTTATATATAATATTTAAAGTTCTTCACCATCAGGAATCGAATTGGAGACCATCGTGTCTATAGTACTATAGATGTACAGTGATGTACAGTGACATATTTGAATTTTTAAATAACTATGTTTAATATCGCTTTAGTTTTACTGTTTTTCCTTTGCCTGCTGAGTGGAGAAATGAAAATAATTAAATTATAATTAAATATTTAGACGACGTATAAAAATTTGAACACATCGGGATTTAAATAAAATTTTTAAACATTTTCTAAAAATGTCTTCTCTAAAATCTGAAAAGTAGATTATAATTATTCCACTGAGTGGGAATTGAACCCACATGGCTAATCAATCATGGCAAATAATGGCACATACAGATACTGCGCCACAATGGCAACTTTTTAGTTTTAATTTTAATTAATTTTATTTATTTTAATATATTATAATTTATAATCTATGAACAATATATGACATTCAGTAAATGACAGGAAGCAAATCAGACCCCTCCATTAAAATCAATTTCGATCCCCCTGTTCGAAATTTAAACAATTACTTAATTGAATCTTGAAATATAAGCGCTCTTATTATAAAATGCATTCAATGTATTTAATTTTAATATTTTATACTTAGCTAGCAGAGTAGTTAAAACACTCCATTCTCCACTTTTGCCCGATGTTCATATTGTGATGGATATAGCTTATAATTTATTCTATAATTTTAACCATTTTTAAAGTATTATTCCACACTTAGGAAAATTGAAAAAGACAAACGGATAAAATTTTGAACGCAGCGGGATTCGAACCCGCGCCTCCTGAATACCGTCCAGGCGCTCTCTCCACTGGGCCATGCGTTCTACTACCAGTTGCGTCAAAATTCTTTTCGCTTTTATTACAACTTATTTTTGTTGTTAGCATCTCTGTAGAGAGATTTTTTAAAATTTTTGCTACCTAAATATTATTCTACGAACAATCGCCAAAGGGAGCAATCGCAGGTTCGAATCCTGCTGCGTTCAAAATTTTTATACGTTTTCTTTAAAGATCTTTTTCAATTTTCCTAAGTGTGTTAGTGTGTTTAAAAATGTTTAAAAGTATTTAATAAATGACATTCTCTCTTGTCGATTGTCTTATTCTATTCTTATTAGTAACTAACGATTGTTATTATATTCAAGGCATTTTTATTTCCCTGATCTTGTAAGACAAGACGCGGTGTTGAGTTACGCCATTTAAGAAGCAGCTTTTAAATTAGAAGACTGGAATATCTATTTATTACGTATAACATGGTATGTAACCATGTTATACGTAAATCTAAAAATGTATACTCAATAAAAATCTCATAACACATCAAAAAGTCGACAAATCACAACACGCCCGTACGAAATCATTCGAAAACGTCAATTACACGATCAATAAATAATATTTGACGTGGAATGCAATAGATTAAAGCATCCATATACCTAATAAATCTAGACTTAACTAGTAGAGTAATTAGAAGCTAGTGTTCAGACTCTCCGTTTTCCACTTTCCACCCGATGCCACACTATGATGCATGTATGCAATAAAACAGTTCCATAGCTTATGCTATTAAATTATTATATTCATATTAGTAATTGAAGATTGTGATTATATTTAAGCTATTTTTCTTTCCCGGATCTAGTAAGACAAAAGACGGCGTTAAGTTACGCCACATAACAAGCAGTCTCGAAATTAGAAAATTAGATTTAACTGCCTACGTTATAAGTAAATCTCAATACTGAACCGATCATGAAAATTCTTTCACCAATAGAAAGCTACACTATTCAGGAGTGCTATAAACTACATATCTTATTATAATTGACCAGACATTTCAAGGAATCCTAAAAGGGCTCAGATAGGGGATAGAAGTTGCAAATCACGCGGGCAAAGCCGCGAGCGGGTCGCTAGTATGCAATAAAAATCTAATATCACACCAAAAGTCAACAAATCACAACATGCCCGTACGAAATCATTCAAAAACGTCAATTACACGATCAATAAATAATATTGGACGTGGAATGCAATAGATTATCGCGTGCATATAGTAAATCAGGAAAATCGTCTGTCTGTCACCATTGTACGTTGGTATGACAAATTGCGGCCGAGAATCGTACTACGGCTGGAGCGATTTTGATTGTTGTTATGTAATTGTATTGTTTTTATAATAATTTAGTATTAAAATTTGATTTTTTAATTGTAGTTTTAATTTTTAGGGTTTGTTATGCATATTTTAGCTTCACCCCTTTTTTTATAGCAGGGTTGTTAGAGTGAACCTAGTGTCAAAACACTCCTCCATGTCCTCCATTTTCCGCGTGAAATCGAGACTTCACGTGTTGGGTGGCGAAACTCAACGCGGCATTTTATCATTGGTACCAGAAATGAAAATTTAAATATAATTCCTCCGAGTGGGAATCAAACCCACAACCATTGCGTCACAGATCCACGCCGTCCCACTGCACCACGACGGCTTCATATAATAATTTACTAAAGATAATTTTAATTATAGGGTATTTGTTCAAAAATCAAAAATCAAAGGGGGTAGATTTGTTCAAGATAAAACAATTGACTGCTATAGATCTTTAGATGTTATTAATGCACAAATACTACATCTCCACTTTCCGATCGATGCCTAAACTGTATGTAGATTGGCGGATATGAACGCCGCGTTTTGTCTCAGCAGAGCGGAGATAATTTAATTATGGATGCGTTGCCAGCCTCGGGGATGTAGGACAGAAGGAGGGAGGAAGCATGGGAATGGTGGGAATAGGGAGAGCTGGCTTACTTGCCATCGAACCGGAACACATCATCAGATGTTTGGCGGTTCGTCTTTGACACGATAGTGGTCGCGAGCCAGTCGGAGAACGAATCTCCTACCACCAAGCTACTGTGTAACCCGCGTTTTACGAAACGCTATCCAGCGGGGGGGAGAATTTTATTCTTAACCCGTCCCCCCTCGGGTAAAGAACTATTCCCTAAGTGGGAATACAACCCATAACCTCATAATGGCCTCATTTTATCCAATTTCTTAATAAATGAGAATCTGTAGATTAGTAGTACAGTAACACATTAATGCTAGGCAACGCGTAAACAAGTAGTGTTAGCTACGATTTTATTATAAGTTAAGATTTTACTCCCCAATATCTATAAAACGCTTTTATAGCGGTCCACTTAACATCACATTAAGCGCACTCAAAGAGATTACTCGAATAAAATATCTGTATTGACAATGTTTAAGTGAAACTATTTTTTTTTTTTGTATAGAAAACGAATGATGGAAATTGAAATTTAGATTAAAAATTAATTAAGAGTAGATATATTAGTTGTTATTTATTTATTTTGTGGTTGTGGGTTCGATTCCCACTCGAGGAGTGGAAATTATATTTCCATTTTCTTCGCTCTGGTGTCGAGGTAAAGCGCGGCATTAAGTTCCGCCACTTAACATGCAATGCCTCCGAATTCGGCGGAAAATGGGGAACGGAGTATCTTAATACTAGGATCCCTTTGCCTACCCTGCTGTGTGCCGGATACAGCGTGAAGCTATTTAATTTAATTTAATTTTTTATTATTTATTTATTTTATAATATTTTTTTGGTTAGCAAAGACACAGAGAGAAAGAGATTTTTTTTACTGAAGTTGATATATGGATGTGTTAGATGGATAGACGAGTTGATCTGTTAAGTGTTTAATAAACATTTGTTTCTTAAACACTTAATAGATCAACTCGTCTCACTCATTTAACCAATTAATGGTTAAGAAAATTATGGAGGCGTTGCGTGTTAAGTGGTGGGAACTTAACGCCACGCTTTGTGTCTACACCAGAGCGAAGAAAATGGAAATATTAAATATTTCCACTCCTCGAGTGGGATTCGAACCCACAACCAGTCGTTTACAGTCTCACGCTTGTGCCTCTGCACCATGACTGACCCCTGGACTGGTAATATTACATATACATATAACTCGAGTGTCAAACACTCCGTTCTCCATTTTCCACTTCCTTTCGCTTTATTAGTTACTCGTTTTAAACTCTTTTGCTATGCAAAAAAAAGCATGGGGCTGGGACATAATAATATTTTCATTTTTTTTTGGCTAAGGCTAAGTCGTCTTTTCCATAAAGACGACTTAGGGGTAGTCAGACTTGGGGTCTTGGTTCTTACTGCGTTGCTTGGCAGATAAAATAGTAAAAAAATGGAAAAATAATATTGCATTTTTTTCTTTTAATTTTCAGCTAATTTTATTCCTTTTCCTCCATAGGCGGAGTAGTCAGACAGGATCTAGTTTCAGACTCTCTATCCTCTACTCTCCGCTCGAAGTTCGAGATTAATTATTGAGTGGCGACACTCAAAGCGGCGAAAAAAAATAAAAATATTGTTTTTAAAATAATCATTTATTAGCATTTTCTGCGTAACCAGAGATAAGGAACCGTCATATACAACCTTTTCTTCAAATATATCACAACCCAAGTTTACCAACTTAACGAAATTTTAATTTTAAGTCACAGTAGGTACAACTACCAACGTGAAGTTGAAATGTTTTTCATTACACGACACTGCAAGCTGTGAAACGGACTCCATTTATCTTTTACTTGTTACCGTTGCTTGTGACTTGGAGATAAACATTTTTTCCTAGGATTTCTCTATAAATAATTAAAAATTTAAAGTTTGAATTTGTACAAAAATACTTAATTATAATTAGTGGTGTAATTTTGAAATTTTTGATGATTCTATTCAATGTTTGTTTTCGTTTTTTATGCCAGAATTCGAATTCGAATTCGAATGATGCCTTTAAATTTGTATAGAGTTTCTAAAAATATTTTGCTTTTTTTGTCCTAATATTGTGAACAACAATATAAAAATATTAGAATAAGTAATAATTACTCGTATTTAAATCTTCAAGCATAGAAATATTGACGAAAAATCAGCTTCAGGCTTTATCCGGCATAGCGGGCAGAGAGAACTTAGTGTCGAGATATTCCCAATCTTTCACTTTCATAACACTTACAATAAATAAATAACAAACATTATATTAACAAATACAGGTTGTGCTCGCGACTTCATCAAGGAATTTAACAAAAACGAAAATAAAAGTAGCCAAGTTACACCCTATTACATCAGTTATCTGCCAGTGAAAGTCCTGTCAAAATCTGTGCTGCCGATTCAGGGATTAGCCAGAACAAACAGATAGACAAACAAAAATAGAAAAAAATATATTTTGGTATATGTACCGTGCACGTACGTATGTAACGTATGTATATAGTATAAAGCTGTGATTTTAACATTACAAACAGACACTCCAATTTTATTTATTAGTATAGATATTTATTTTGAAAGCTCAAAGTGCATCATCGTTAAACGTTATTTAAAATACGAGAGTTGTACGTGACAGTGAATACATTGACTCGTCTCGTCAAAACAAATTCAAGTAAATCCTTAGATAACGAAAAAAATAACACTGAAATATATTGATTCCTTTTTTATTATTTAAAAAGAGTTATAAATACATATTAATAAAGGTTCAAAGAGTAAGGAATTTCTTGTTTTATGAACGTTACAATATGTTTATCTAGGGTTTATAACCTTTCGCACTTATAATATAAGTATGGGTTTATTATCTATACTTATAAATGCAAAAGTCTGTCTGTTTGTCTGTCAAGCTTTCACGGGTAATCTATACGTCCGATTTGAATGAAACGAAGAATGGAAATAGTAACAAATTCAGGGTCAAACATGGGCTACTTATTTTTTCAAAAATCAATCCCTATGGGGTTGAAATGAGGGGTAAAAGTTTATATGAAAAATCTAAACCGCTTGACCGATTGTATTGAATTTTGGATAAACATAGTTAATAATCCAAGATAGAACATAATCCACTTTATTTTTCAAACATCCGCCTTCGACGGTTGCAATATGACGAAACAGTTATGTAGTTCACGCGGCGAAGTCGCAAGCGGGCCGCTAGTAATCTTAACTTTCATGTCCCGGCTCTTGTAAGTTAAAATTCTTGTACTTAACCATGTTTCAAATGAAAGCGAAGAACAGTTTTTTTTAATATTAGGTTATCTTTAGTCACTCCACTGTTCGGGAAAAGAGTGGTGATAAAACTTAATTAATTATATTATTAAATTTTAATTTTAAGTAAAATTTTCAATCCTGTCACCTACCCGCAAACATATTTATGTATAATGTAAAAAATAATAATAGTACATTATATTTCTTACTTCTCGGTTTGGTTATATATGGGCGTTATATTTTACTATTTCCCATGCAGACTTTAAAAGAAAGAAACGTCACTTAACAAGTAGTCCCCAGTTTATTCTTTTTAATGCAAGATACACCATAAAGTAAAAAAAAAAGTTTTTTTAAGCTACACACTTTTTTGAGGATTTTATAAAAGAAGTTTCTAATGTCACAATACACTGCTCGAATTTGAGGTATTGTTTGTTGAGCAGCGTAACTTAACGTCGCCATTCGCAGAAAAAAAACACATAGTAAAATAAATAAGAATTTCGACGCAGCTGGTAGTAGAACGCATGGCTCAGCGGTAAGGGCGCCTGGACGGTATTTAGGAGGCGCGGGTTCGAATCTCGCTGCGTTCAAATTTTTATACGTTTTCTAAATGTCTTTTTCAATTTTCTTAAGTGTGGAATAATACTTTGTAATTGTTTAAAAAAGACACATAGTAATCAAGAATTTTATACTCAGTTGGTATTACCATTATACCTGCTTTTAATGCCCTAAGAACTTTACCGTAAAGAATTTAAAGTCTAAACAAAATAAAACTGAAAAAAACCAATTAAGCGACTAGAGTTCTAAGTAGCAAAGAAGAAAGTAAACAATTAGAGAGGTATTAAGTGACAGCGTCCGTTACTTCGAGAGATTTTCACTTGGCATAAGACGATGTTTTTATAGAAACAACGTTTCAAGTCTTTATTAAGAAATTGTTTAATATTTTCTGGTTACTTATAAATAAGTATATGTTTTGAGATTATTTTGGTTTACGTTTTCTAAGTAAGTGAAAAGTAGTATTATAAGTATTGGTTTAAATCTCACCAAACTACTTTAATTGTAATTAAAATCTCATACAAACTTTAGATATTGGGTAGGTATTATTCATTTATGTATATGTACATATTTCTTAGTCTCATATTTTTCCTTATAAGACAGTAGTTAGAGAGAGCTAGCTCTACTTTACACCCGAATTTAATACATGCAAATGTTAGGTAGCGGAACTCAACGCTGCGCCTTTATGATGTTCACCAGAATGAAGAAATGAAAGTTAATAAAATATTATCAATACTTTGAGCGTGAATCGAACCCATGAATAATTATCGTGCTATGCCACGATGTCTTCAAAATTATATATTAAACTTCAACTTTGCAATAAATTTCAAAAACTATTAAGACACAAGGAAAGTGAGTTAAATTCACAAATGTGCTTATTTGAATAATTTTGATAATTCGATTATTCTGATTTGCATTCTGATTGGAGAACGTAGTGTTTTGACACTAAATTCTTTCTGACGATCCCTATGTGTGGAAAGAGCGTGAATCTGAAGAGACGATAGACGAAGATCGACACACTACTCGTATAACAAATACTTGATTACCGTCATGCAGCAAGTGTATTGAATATGGACTATAAGCATAAAAAGAGTATCTGGACACTAAATTTTCTATACCACTTAATTTTTTTTATATTCGTAGTACCCCTGACGTTATCAGAGACCTTCTGTATCTATTTTATAATTTTGTTCTATTGTATGTTATTATATTATTTATTTCGTTCAATAACCCGCTTACAAATATTTTTACTAAAATCCAGAAACATGTCCCTTTTATTTTTATCGCCAATCACTTTATCTAGACTTTCTATCGAAATTTTAGCACTCAATTTTTGTTCCGTATTTTCTCGGTCGTATGCGTAAACAGGACACTCGCACAAAATAAGGACCACTGTCTCCGCCACACCCGGCTTACTTAAAAATTAAAAACATTTACTCTTAAATAATAGCTTTAGAAATCGCGCTCCATTTAAACGAATAAGGAAAAAATCGAATCGAATTGAATTCTCAAATGTTTTTATTCGAGTAATTCCGCTTGGTCGACTACCCTGATATAGGGAGATTGCGCGTCACTGCCGACGTCCGACAGACTGATTACATGTCTTATTCCGCTCTAGTGACTCTAAAAAGGGTGTTAGATTTGTGTTTTCTTTTAAATATTTTAAATTATTTATTTATATTTTTTGTAGCGCGAATGTAAATGATACTGTATAAGTATAAGCGCGATTGGTTGTGGGTTCGATTTCCACTTAAGGAAATGATTATTATGATTTTATTATTTTCCTTTCTCCTCTCTTGTATTTAAAACAAAATGTTACTTTGTACTTAACTCAACACGCAATATTGTCGATTTTCGATCTACCCGACTTCTAAAATATCGCTTCATAGACGCAGCCGTGTTAAAATATTTTATATTTACATCTTTCTCTGGATAGATACTACTAAATAGAATTAAATAAAATTTTTATTTACATTTGGCGCATGGGGCGGCGATAAAGCAAGGGATAAAGCGTAAAGCGGAACTTTCATTTTCATTTCTTGATTTGATTGAGAAATTTAAGAAAACGACTTTAATTTTTAAAATATAGATGTCACCAATAAATACGTAATGATTTAATGTCTCGTAATACGTAATTAAAATTAAATTAGAGAACAGAGTGTCTTAACATTAATTTTTCACTGACTAACCTGGCTGCTATGCAAAAAAGCGTGAAATTTCGACCCACAAACCTATTGAATGAATGTATTGATATTAAGTCCACATTTTCAACATTTTTTATTATTTCCTAAGTTAGAAATCTTAAACTTATTGTTATAATCTATGTCTAGAGCAAACCGAGGTGTGAAATACGGCGTTTGTTGTAAGGATTTGCAGATTTCAATTCGCATTCACCTCCGTCTCCATCAGAAGCAAGGCGCACCTGCCGTGATGTATCATTGCGGGTTTGTGTAAAGCTGTGAGTAGACCGTTATGTTTTGAACTAGTTGTGCCCGCGACTTTATCTGTCGAAATATGTAAGTCTAAAATAAAACTAAGTTACTGCTTATTTTATAAGCTATCTGCTAGTGAAATTCTCGTGAAAATCGGTTCAGCCATTCCAGAGATTACGCAGAAGAAATAGGTGAATGTCTGCGCTTATATGTTTAATGATTTTGCGAATTAATCAAGTGGCCAGTAGTGGCCCAGTGGCACAAGCGTGTAACTGTAAACGAATGGTTGTAGGTTCGATTCCCACTCGAGGAATGGAAATTATATTTCCATTTTCTTCGCTCTGGTGTCGAGGTAAAGCGCGGCGTTAATTCCGCCACTTTACAGGCAAGTCTCCGAGTTTTGCGGAAAGTGGGGAACGGAGTGTCTTAACACTAGGTTCCCTCAGCCTATCCTGCTGTGTGCGGGATACAGCGTGAAGCTATATATAAAAAAAAAGAATTAATCCAAGTTTTCTGAGTATTTGAATAAAAACACAGCTTACGTTTCAATGCTGCAATGTCAAATGTAATAATGGCGGCAAGTATACAAATAAACACGAAAAATTCAAACTATAGACGCGACGACTAAACGGCAAAGCGCCTGTACAAATGAAGAAGTAATAAAAACTTAGAACTACGTATTGACTGCAGCTTGAACAGCGGATAACCAGAAAATTTAAAAAATGCTACTTTGCTATTTGTACCGTATAAACATATGAATGTTATATTTTCATAGATCTTATTTGATAAATACCAAAAATGGGTTATTATAATATTATAAACAGACACTCAAATGTTATTTATTTAAATGTTACTTCTTATTTTCTTAGTTCGTTATGGTACAGTTGATCGTGTCTGACTGTAAACGTTATGGTTGTGGGTTTGATTCCCAGTCGCAGGAAAGGGTGAATATTATTTTCTTGTTTCGCTTTGGTAACAAAGACAATGCGCGGCGTTAAGTACCGCTACATAACACACAACGTCTTTATTTCGAGCGAGTCGCCGTGCCTTAGTAAAAAAAAATGTACAAATGTATTTTGTATATATGTGTTTATATTAAATAATACAAAATCATTATAAAAATATTTATTTAAACTTGAAAATTTAATCTTAACTTCACGTTATTTACGTCGCACTGTACGAGTAGATCTGGAAGCTTTCCATAATTAATGATACCCTAATCCAAAATTGTCTGTCAAATTTTGGATCCGTGTAATACGTCTTATTATAACTTACACATATAATAAGTTAAGCATTAACAAAGAAAATTAGACACTTTCTTTATAGAAACCTGATTTAAAATTAATAAATAAACCATTTTGACTCCGTTACAGACTAACGATTTTATTTAATACTTTTTAAACATTTTTAAAGTGTTATTCCACACTTAGGAAAATTGAAAAATACATTTAAAGAAAACGTATAAAAAATTGAACGCAGCGGGATTCGAACCCGCGCCTCCTGAATACCGTTCAGGCGCTCTCACCACTGAGCATGCGTTCTTTTTCTTTAAATGAGTTTATTTAAATTATTATATAATTAAAATAATAAATAAACAATAATGATTTTATTTAAATTATTCTTATTTCTTCCAATTTCTTAATTAATTAATATAAATATCTCACAATTTAACAAATGACTCGAATATGGCTGGAAAACGGAACGGATGACATGTCTTGACACTAGCTCCCCTTTGACTACTGTGCTTTGGGGATATTTTCTAATGGGAAATTAATTCCCCCCTAGTGAGACCCAACTATCGCGTTTATAGTCAGAGGCTGTCCCAATATGCTATGATGACATCACGCTAAACCACATAACTACGAGGATTTATATAAGTTCCTATGGGAAAAGTAAAAATAAGACACTTTTTAAACATTTTTAAAGTGTTATTCCACACTTAGGAATTTGGAAAACGTATAAAAATTTGAACGCAGCGGTATTCGAACCCGCGCCTCTTGAATACCGTCCTTGCGCTGTCACCACTGAGCCATGCGTTCTACTACCAGCTGCGACGAAATTCTTATACGCTTTATTGCAACTTTTTTTTGTTGTATAGGTATTCAGGAGGCACGAGTTCGAATCCCGCTGCGTTCAAATTTTTATACGTATTCAAAATGTCTTTTTCAAAATTAAAATTTTATATTTAATAGTCTAAACAAAAATGGGCTTCAAATTGTATTTATTATATTTGCGTATTATCTCTTAAAGCTAACATATCTAACACAGTATATTTAACACAAACTACACTTAAGTTTAAAGTAAAGAATGAGGACCGATGGCACTGTCTCTTTTCCATTACTCTGGCGAGTATCTTGCATTGCCTTGATGTATTTTTACGAAGCTAATATTAGGTTGTAGACACAAGTGAAGATGTTTGAATAGTTATTGAAGTGATTTAAAGTTTTGTTTTTTGAGGATTTTTATTCAATATCATTCTTTTTGGTTATTTCAATAACTATGTACAGTTATTGTTCAACAAACAAAACTACACAATAATTAAAACATAAAAAAAACACAAAAAACGTACAAAAACGTAAAAAAGATTTTATAATTTTTTTTTAGCTTCACGCTGTATCCCGCACACAGAAGGGTAGGCAGAGGGAACCTAGTGTTAAGACACTCCGTTCCCCATTTCCCGCCGAATTCGGAGGCATTGCGTGTTAAGTGGCGGAACTTAACGCCGCGCTTTGCCTCGATACCAGAGCGAAGAAAATGGAAATATTATATTATAAATTTCCAAAAAAGAAATATAAAATAAACGCAACAAGATGTTCCACAGTGTAACCCACACTTAAAGTGTAGTGTATTTCAAGTGCACTCGTCGCTATTTACACCGTAGCGTACATTTGTTAAGCTCCGGCCGTCCGCGCACTTTGTATCCAGCCGCGACCGGTTGCTTGCGTCACTTGTTCTACAATATCAAGATTGTTTAAATTGCCCATTTTGATATTGTTTTGTTGTTTTATTATTGAAAAATGTAGCTAAATACCTATTTAATGTTTACCTTCGTTGCACTGATTATATACTTTTTTCAAAGTGTATTCACACGTTTAGGAAATTGAAAAAGACAGTACTTATATGGGCAGTGATTATACAAAGCGCTGATTATATTTAAAGTAAAAGACATTTAGAAAATGTAAAATTTTTTTATACGTTTTCTAGATGTATTTTTCAATTTCATAATTGTGTAATTTTTTTTTTAGCTTCACGCTGTATCCCCCACACAGCAGAGGCAGAGGGAATCTAGTGTTAAGACACTCTGTTCATATTATATTAAAAGTACAATAACTTTTTAATATATTCTATTTTTGCGCTATTAATTTCAAATGTAAGTTATAATAATTTTTGTTGGAAACTTTAAAAGGTTACGTAATTATAATCATAAAATAAATATTTAAATTTTTAATCATAAAGTTCATATTAACAGCCAGATACGTAGTTTACGTTTTGCATTTCATCTGACGTAAACTTTTTACTAAAAGCTTTAAAAAAAGTAAAAAGACGAAACGCAGGAAAGAACATTTTCGCTACAAATTGTAAGAAAATTAGCAAAACGAATTAAAACCGACGTCTACGCGATATCTACATCTTTCGTAGTCTAAGCGTCGAATTAAATATCTATCTTTTTTCTTATTTTAACAAATATTTCGGTTACAGAGAGAAAAAATCGTGATATTCTGTATCTTTACACATGTATATAACTTAATTTTCTATTCTTACTTTTCGCGAGAATTATTTCATAAATATTTCCTCAAGAACGACCCCCTCTTTGCCTACGTCTAAGTAGATAAAACAGTTATTTTTTTACTTTTCTTTTAGAAATTGGCAAAGTGTGCTAAAACAGCAAATTCAAGTACTTCAAACAGCAACAGAAAAGACACGTTGGTTCATTTGTTATCCAATCCTATTGAGTTTTTTGTTCAATATCAGTAAAAAAATATCTGGGAATAGTTGCGTAGGAAAAGTAGCAATTGATAAATATATATAAATAAAATGTGTTATATAAATATTATATGCGGTTTTGCTTCCCTAAATAAAATCCCCAGCAGCCTCCTACACTACGAGATGACATCTCGTTCCGAATTCACGCGAAATGCTTACATTAAGTTTAATTTGATCAAGAGTCGCGTAAAGTTTAAAACAGACGCGGTTTTGAATAAACAATCGTGTTCCGATGTTCAGTTCGTGTTTTAAAGCGTACTGGGTACTGTGGGGCGCGACGCATGCCTTGCCTTACAAATAGTATGAACACTTTGTCCTAATTTGTTGTAAATAAGAAGTGGAAATAAATGAATTTATTAGTTATTTATAAAAAAAACAGCTAGATGAATATTCCCATACAGACAGGGTAACGGAAGAGAGGGAGAGAGAGTTATTGTCTAAACATTGCGTTCTTCACTTACCGCTCAAATTATGAATTGAGCTCCGCTCCGCTCCGTTGAAATTATGAATTAAGCTATATATACAATTTTTAACTTGTAATAAATTTGTATTATTCTTAACAGTAAATTTCATTTAATTAAAATTAAGCAAATTAAATACAATTAAACAAAAAAAAACAAAAAATTAATTAAAATTAAATTTACTTAAGATTAAATTTTTGAAAATTAAATAAAATCATGTAAGAGTTCTGATTGTAAGCAATACGTTCTAAATGCAGCTTTTGGAAATTCTTATACGCTTATTACAGCTTATTTTTGTTATTAGCATCTCTGTAAGGATAGTTTCGCAAATGATAAAGTTTAACCTAAAGAATATTTATATGAATAATCGTTTGACAAGAAAGTATGCTATTTAAT
The DNA here is from genome assembly GCA_019049465.1 of Dryas iulia moderata. Lineage (NCBI taxonomy): Eukaryota > Metazoa > Arthropoda > Insecta > Lepidoptera > Nymphalidae > Dryas > Dryas iulia. Next base: position 14,379,121 of record CM032429.1, read on the forward strand.
AAACAAAATAACATTATAAAAATGTCGCCAACTACAAAAATTAGCGAATCCGGGTCCTGCATTCAATGTTTTACAGGTTTCCTAAAAAAAATCATTTTCTAATATGTTTTTAACATTTTATAAATATTAAATTGACAATTTAATTTTGCTTTTATCTACTTATTTTTAAACATTTTTAAAGTGTTATTCCACACTTTCTAAATGTCTTTTTCTATCTACTTACCATGTTATACGAGAATCGGCATACTTATATTTAAACACATATAATATATCCCATCTTAATTATCAGATACCCAACTGCGTCGCAATCCCTTCTATTACACGATAATTAATATATACTTATAAATACTTTACGTTCAATATACAACAAAGGTTTAAATGAGGCAAATTCAAAGGCCGTAATTAACTTAGTTGAGTATTGAGGGGTGATTTTAAATCAAGGGCGAAGGGGTAAAGCATTAGCGTAGAAAGGTAAACCTCGGCTTAATTAAATAACTTCAAGCAAAAGTCAAACAAACGTGGGTGACGCTGAAAATTGACGATGGTAACTCAAAAAGTGGAGCGCTTTTTAATATTTTTTAATATATAATTTGTATATATTTTTGTTATAGCCTTGGATAGAAAATATGAGTGTCAAGATAAGATAATATGAGTGTCAAGTAAATAAAGTTATTTATTATTAACTGTCAGTCTTAGAAGCACACTGTCGATAAAAGCACATATTATAGAAGAGATATAGAGACAGAGAGCTTATAGAAAGAAGAAATGCCTAAGGGCTGACTTTAAACTTGATCTAAGAGTTCGATTCCCACTGATAGGTAAATAAATATTTTTCATTTTTGTTCTCTAGTCAGGCTAAACTGTATTAATATTTCCGCACTAGTAATGCAAAATGTGGGGGTAGTAGGTTATTCCACCACTTCACAAGCAAACTATTACTATAGTGTTATAAATGGAGATGGCTCTTTATGCTAGGTTTTAGGTCCGACTACCTTGCTGCTCGCAAAGAAATGTAAAACTTCAAATAGAATCATGGGGATTAAATAGCGTAACTCAACGCAGCGTTCTCCGTAACCATATCGGAAATGAATACAATTATTAATGACTAGCGGCCCGCACGCGGCTTTGCCGCGTGATCTACTGAGCTCTTTCGGTATATTGCAACCTACGGTGGTGGATTTTCGAGAAATAAAGTTGCCTATTTTTAACCTTGGATTGGTATTTTTAACCTATATACGCCAAAATTCATTAAAATCGGCCAAGCGGTGTAGATTTTTCATGCAAACTTTCATTCCTTCAAACCTTCATCATTATTTCAAACCTTTAGAGGTTTATTTTTGAAAAACTAAGTAGCTTAAGTTAGACCCTGTCGTTTTTACTACTTTTATTCTAAATTTCATCCAAATCGGACTAGTAGATTAGCCGTGAAAGCGTGACAGACAAACACACAGACATTCGCATTTAATGCATAAATTATTCGCAATATAAGTATGGATGAACATTAAGAGAATTGCACTTCCAACATCGTTGACGATCATAATTTTCCAACTGCGCTACGTCAGTATTAAGCTCGATTCAGTACCTGAATTTTCTGAATTGTTCGCTCATTGATATCGAGGTATTCAATTTGTACATTTAATTAAGCTTTATGAAAGTCTACATAGTTCGGAAGTCTCACAGTTCCTCATAATATATTATGGGGATTTTTCTCGTTTAATTTAAACTAGATTGATGGCGCAGAGGGTAGTGTCTGAGTGTAAGCACGATTGGTTATGGGTTCGATTTCCACTAGGGGAAATTACTATATAGGTATCCACACACTTAAGATATCGAAAAAAAAAACATTTGTAAAAAATTAAATATATCCTGAAATTGTAAATGGAAAACACTAGATTCTCTCTGCCTATCCCGAAATCTATAACATAATCCCTAAACGAAAAATCCCTGAAATTGATTAAAAAATCTAATTAATTATCTCCTTATTAATAGAATTGACATTAAATACTTATACTTACATATATTATAAATGTGAAAGTCTGTGTGTTTGTCTGTCACGCTTTCACGGGTAATCTACCGGTCAGATTTGAATGAAATTTTGAATGAAAATAGCAAAAGTGACTGGGTCTAACATAGGCTACTTATTTTTTTCAAAAATCAACCTCTAATTGATTGAAATAGGGGATGAAAGTTTATATGAAAAATCTAAACTGCTTGACCAATTGTAATGAATTTTGGCATATATACAGTTGATAATCTAAGCTTAAACATAGGCTACTTTATTTTTTAAAAATGCCCCGAGAGTTGCAATATAACGAAATACTTGACGCGGTGAAGCCGCGAGCGGGTCGCTAGTAACATTATAATAAAAAAAATAAAATAAATAGCTTCACGCTATATCCCGCACACAGCAGGGTAGGCAGAGGGAAGAGTGTTAGTGTTAAGACACTCCGTTCCTCACTTTCCGCCGAATTCGGAGGCTTGCGTGTTAAGTGGCGGAACTTAACGTCGCGCTTTACCTCGACACCAGAGCGAAGAAAATGGAAATATAATTTCCACTCCTCGAGTGGGAATCGAACCCACAACCAGTCGTTTACAGTCACACGCTTGTGCCACTGGGCCACGACTGGCTAGTAACATCTAATCTGCATAATAGTTCTAACAATATAATATAACCTACATACGGCTACAAGTCATAAATTCAGTAGTTTTGCCCGTTTCTTAGCAATTCCCGCGGCGTGCGTCCGCACCGACCTAAACTTCACATGCCACATTATCATAATCTGCCGATAATTGCGGCTACTATCTCGCGTTAGTGTTTTCTTTCATATCACATATAATTAGCTAGCTTGTATGTGTGTTGAATGTGGATTAGTACCTAAATAATAATTGTGAAGATCATTTTTTCATAACGTGTAAAATGCTCTGGATATAATATTTTTTTCGGCTTCACGTTTTTTTTCATGTAGCCTAAGTAACTAACTAGCCTTAGTCCTAAGTAAGTGGGGAACGGAGTGTCTTATCACTAGGTTCCCTCTGTCTACCCTGCTGTGTGCGGGATATAGCGTGAAGAAAAAAAAAATGTTAGTCCTAGTGTAAAGATACTCCGTTATAATTTTTTTTTCGAAAAATCAGGACTTCGTTGTTAAGCGGTGGACCTTTTGTTGAATATAAGTATTTTTTTTATAGAAAATATTAATCTGAGTGAGTATCGAATCTATAACTAATCTCGATTACGTTAGGCGCTGCCCCATTGCGCTGTGATAGCCAAAAATACTAAATACTAAAGATAAAATACTAACATACAAAAAATATTTGTTAATTATTTCAGCTTCAGGGATATGCTGCATACAAAAGCATAGAAAAAAATAGAGAGCAGTTTCAAAGTATTATATAGAAGAAAACCTTTCAAATTCTCTTACTGAAAGTTATGCGAAAAATGGCGCATGAAATTATCATATTTAAAGTTTGTATTTAAAGTAAATTACTTACTTTATTTTAAATTTTATTCCCGCTCGTTTAAAAAATACTCTCGTATCGAGTGCAACATATATTTTACGCGGCAAATAAGAAACTACCGGTTCTACTAAAAACTTGCATTTTTCCCCAAACAGTACTATTTACGTACACATAAGTATACGAGGTTACAAGTTTAATCTCAAGATACATCCATAGATATAACGACAGTCATAAATCGTAAGTTCTGGAAGACTGCCCGCTTCCTTATTCCGAGCCCGTCTTACACTTCTTACGACGCATTATCATAATCTGTCGATGATTACGCCACTGAAGGGATTTTACAAAATCATAAACAGTGTTTTTTTGGCTCTCGTATTTCATTAGGGCAGCGGTATCTTTATATTGTGTCATATTTATAACTTACTCTTATTTGGTCTTTTTATATGTTTGGTAGACAAGATATAAGTAATAAATCACTTCGTTCTTAATTTTTAGCGCCTATAAAAAATCATTTTTTAATTTACACTTTATGTAATCCTCAATATAGTAACGTATATAACTCATATTATAAGTAATTGGCGAAAAAAATAAAATTAAGAAATCTAATGTGACCGTCGTGATTAAAATGAAAGCCTAAAAAATATTGGGTAAACAAAAATATTTTAACCATACATTTTTTTCTGAATTCGTTTTAAACTGTAAGTAAGAGAAAAGAAAGTGATGTAAGAAACATTAAAGGAAAATGTTTTGATGAATTTTGACACCATTATATTTAGATATATTTAATAATGCGATGGTATTGATTTAATTTTAATTACCGGTGGTTTAGTTATTTTTTATTACAGGTATAAGTAAATATCTTTTTTCAGCTTCATGCTATTGTCCGCATAGCGTGGAAGACAGAGAGAAATTACCATTAAGAGGCTTTCTCTCTCCACCAGAATCAGTCATATGCTGGCACACTACGATATGCTCTCTATGAATATCCTCCTGTGTAATAAGTAATTGTTATATCTTTCCAGTCAGGATAGACAATCTGTAGCGTTGGATTCCGCCTACAGACAAAATCAGAATGTAGAGAGAAGAAAAGGGATTTTCGATTTTAGCAAGTTATTTGTAAAGTAGGTAGGTAGGGCCAGTCGTGGCGCAGAGGTAAGAAGTCAGACCAAGTGTGACTGTAAAGATAGTGGTTGCGGGTTCGATTCCCACACGAAGAGTGGTGGAAATATTTAATATTTCCATTTTCTTTCCTCTGGTGTCGAAGCCAAAGTGCGGCGTTAAGTTGCACCACTTAACACGCAATGCCTACGTCTTAACACTAAATTCCTTCTGCCTACTCTGCTGTGTGCGGGATACACCGCGAAGCTAAAAAAAATGTTTTATAAAATGTATTTATACCTTTATCTGCTTACCTCATATAAACATATTTCCACACCTTACTCCAAGAAAACCTAATTTACCGATATATATCTATATCTATACACGGTATATATATAACGGAAGATTATGTCAGGTCTGTTCAAAGTCATTACACTGAAGTATGGTCACGTCGCATGTCAGTAACTCGCACAAGTCTATCTAAGTTGACGCAATTCGCTCGAATGCGCGCGTGACGTGACTGCTCTACTAATTGTACTCGCGAAGGTTAACTGCTTATTTACTTTGTTCATTATTTGTATCATTTTTTATTAAAGATGATTTTACTGTCTTCTCTGGTGTCTTATTTTTAATCTATGTTAAAAAAGCTTCGTAAAGATATTTTAAAAGAGTATGTTGAGTTCCCCTACTACTTGCTGTTGCTTCTCAATACATATTTGCTAATGTCATGTATGTTAAGAAAAATATTAAGGATTTTACAAAAATCGGCGACACACATAATATTAATACGAGAAATAAACATAAACTGATTACACCTGTGACTCGATTACATCGAGTCAATAATTCATTCATGGGACGTATACGCTTTTACAATATGATCCCAGGAAACGTCCAAGATTTTTCTATATCACAATTTAAAAAAGTTGTGAAAAGACGTTTGTGTGTTAAAGGTTATTACCTAATTCAAGATTTTATAAATGATAACATGCCTTGGGAATGAAATGCTCGCTCCAGGCTATTTCAAAAGTATCACTGTCAGCAATAAATCTGTATATATAACAATTACTTTAAAAAAAAGAAGTCCCGCTGAGTTTCTTGCGCCGGTTCTTCTCAGGTCTGAGGCATTAAATTTAGTGAACCGGTGGTAAACTATTTGACGTTCAAAAAATGAAGCTTGTAACTTCTTATTTTGAATAAAATTATTTGACTTTGACTTTGATTTTGACTTTAAGATTCGGGTGGAGAGTACCGTAGGATGACATTGGTTTTTCTCATATATATTACTGGGTATATGCTTGAAAAAACCGAAAAGCTGAATTTATTTTGATGAATGTTTTGACGTTCTATTTGCTTAAAAAATGTAATTGTGGAAGACGAATATTAGACTAACCACTAAATACATGTGCCGATGACCATATAATATTTTCATAGTATGAAAACTGAACCTGAGGATAAATATTTAAGATCGTAAGTAAACTGACAATGGATGGATAGATATATACGTGATATTTTGCTGATAATCTATAAAATCTAATTAAAGAAGCTAAAGATTCGTCTCTCACTTTCGCTAAATCTCAAATGTGGCAACGTATTTAACATGACTCCACACTCTATCCATTACACCATTTTTTTAATTGAAAATTAATACATATAAAGTGGGGAACGGAGTGTCGTAACACTAGGTTCCCTCCGCCTACACTGCTGTGTGCGGGATACAGCGTGAAGCTAAAAATAAAATACATATAAAGATATCGTACAGGGGGATTCGAACCCCCAAATAAGCATTTAATCCCCAACTTTGTTATTGTACTAGAAGGCATCAAATGTAATATATTTTACGTAGTATACCTACTTTATATATTTTTTCCCGGTTAACGTTTATCCCGCACGAGACCTAGCCTTACGATACATTACGATTTTAATTAAGGTCAGAACTAGACGCTGTATTTTGTCTTGTGAGAGCAGGGAAATTAAAATAATTTAAATTAAATTATTCTCCGAAGCTTAAAAGAAGATTGTCCCCACGACCATCGGGTTTACAGTCAAACGCTGTATCACTGTGCTACAATGATCTTTTTATAATGACATCACGTGCTAAACTCAAATTAAATTTTTTTTTATCTTCACGCTGTATCCCGCACACAGTAGGGTAGGCAGAGGGAACCTAGTGCTAAGACATTCCGTTTCACACTTTCCGCCGAATTCGGAGGCGTTGCGTGTTAAGTGGCGGAATTTAACGCCGCGCTTCGCCTCGACACCAGAGCGAAGAAATGGAAATATTAAATATCTCCACCCCTAGAGTGGGAATCAAACCCACAACCAGTCGTTTACAGTCACACAGTCTTGCCACTGCGCCACGACTGGTCCCAATAAATTATTTATAATTATTTTTTAAACAAACACTCATATCTTACTAAAGTTAAAATTCTTTGCTTCACGCTATACTAGTGGTATGTAATATATTGATCTAAGTCTATACCAGCCAAGTTCCGCAATAAAGATAACAGGAGCCGTTCTTTTACATAACAAATGGTTTTTTAATGTCGAACAGATATACGAGGAAACTAACTAAGTTGTAGAAGTGCAGTAATTGAATGTTGTTCTTAATATTACTTTAGTTTTGATGCTATCTCCATAGTTTTTAACCTCGCTAAATGAATTATGCTGTAAGTTTGAATTTTCTTTAGAAACACTTAGAAAATTTGCTGTTATATGTTTTCTTTGTTGTTTACTTGAATGGGGAGTAATATAATTAAGAGATAGTACAATCTTTGTGTTATAGAAAAATATATGTAAAATAATTTGCGGCGATTGCTTTCTATAATAAGCATCAAAATTGTATAAATTAATATTGTTTGTAGCTTCACGCTGTATCCCGCACACAGCAGGGTAGGCAGAGGGAACCTAGTGTTAAGACACTCCGTTCCCCACTTTCCGCCGAATTCGGAGGCTTGCGTGTTAAGTGGCGGAACTTAACGCCAAGCTTTACCTCGACACCAGAGCGAAGAAAATGGAAATATAATTTCCACTCCTCGAGTGGGAATCGAACCCACATGCAGTCGTTTACAGTCACACGCTTGTGCCACTTGGCCACGACCGGCCACAATATAAAATACAGTATAAATTTATATTGTTTGTATTTATGTATGTATTTGTAGTGCAATAAAGAATACATAGAAACTCAGAATTTGTCAATATTAGGAGGAAGTGGTAACGGAATGTTAATAGATTATTTTTTATAAATAAATAAATATTATAAAAGGTTTTAGATTCACTTTTTCTCCGCATAACAGGGTTGTCATAGATAACTTAGTGTCATGCTCTCCACTTTCCTCTCGAATTCAAAACATTACGAGTTGAATGGCGGATTTCAACGCCGCGCCAGATTATCTTGTTCACCAGAGCGAAGAAATGAAAAATAGTTAAGTTACGATTATTCCACCGAGGGTTATCGATAACACAATCAAACGTTATTATATCGGTGTCTGTTTTTTTGAAAACAGTTTATATAATTAAACAATTAAGCACCTGCAATTAAGTGTCTGTGGCCAGTCGTGGCCCAGTGGCACAAGCGTGTGACTGTAAAACGACTGGTTGTGGGTTCGATTCCCACTCGAGGAGTGGAAATTATATTTCCATTTTCTTCGCTCTGGTGTCGAGGTAAAGCGCGGCGTTAAGTTCCGCCACTTAACACGCAAGCCTCCGAATTCGGCGGAAAGTGGGGAACGGAGTGTCTTAACACTAGGTTCCCTCTGCCTACCCTGCTGTGTGTGGGATACAGCGTGAAGCTAAAAACAAAAAAAAAACAATTAAGCATTAATTCTAAAAATAATAAAAAATATCAAAGAAAAACACAAATATAATAACAATAATGTATAACAAAGGTTTTCAATCGCAACGGGACCGTGACGAAACAGATAAAGAGCTATGGGGCCACAATTTGGCATGAAAAAACTCATTTTCGTGGAAAATATTCGCTGGTTGATTAGTTGCCTCTTTCCGGCCATTCGAATTAATCCAGATTCCTTTGCCAATAAATTGTGTTATTACAAGCTTCTTCCTTGATGCCATTATTCAAATATACGTATTGTATTGTATTGTGGGTATCTTTTTGTTTATTTTTTTTTCGTAAATTAATGGTGAAAAATAGATTTTTTTTATATAAAAATATTTTTTGTGTTTTCAAAGTTGTCATTTGAATAATAAAAAATCATTTGAAAAATTGATTTTATTGTGAAATTTGTTCACGTTTTATTTTATTATAAGGCTTATGTTACTATTTTTTTGGTATTTTGAGAATAATATGAAACGTGGCCAGTCGTGGCCCAGTGGCACAAGCGTGTGACTGTAAACGACCAGTTGTGGGTTCGATTCCCACTCGAGGAGTGGAAATATTTAATACTTCCATTTTCTTCGCTGTGGTGCCGAGATAAAGCGCGGCGTTAAGTTCCGCCACTTAACACGCAATGCTTCCGAATTCGGCGGAAAGTGGGGAGCGGAGTGTCTTAACACTAGGTTCCCTCTGCCTACCCTGCTGTGTGCGGGATACAGCGTGAAGCTAAAAAAACGTTTTTGAGAATAATGTAAAATAGTATTTGAATTCATATTAACACAAAAATAATATATTTTTTGTTGAGAATTCGATTCTCACTGAAATAAATAACTATGTGTATGTATATATTTGTTGGTCTTCCCGACTTTAGTCATATAAATTTACATATACTCGTACCTCTATATCAGACATAGTCTAAACTATGATCTGTTAACAATATATAACCTTAAGTTACTTTACAAAGCTAGGTATTAATAATTATTACTAAAGCATCTTGCTTTCAAAACAGAGAAATGAGAATTAACATAGTGTTTAAAACACTCCGCTCTCCAAATACACATCTCCACTCCTCTAGGTAGCTAATTTCATCTGTTAACAGCATCTGCAATAGGTGGAAGATAACACCGCACAATAATTTCATATTTTCACATAATTTACATAGCATTTTCACAAATAATTTAAACATCTAATATAGTATAAGCATTGCATTTTCAGTATGACAATATTCTACAGCGCCACGAAAACGACTAAGAAAATAATTCAAATTATAACAACTCGAAACATATCTAAAGCCGCAGTGATTAAACGTTGACAAACAGTTAATTTCCAAGCTGTTCCAAGTGTAGTCCCGTCACGCGCCTCGTAGAACGAGACCCGTCAACTTAAATAGACTTTAGTCGAAATCTTGAGACACTACGTGACCATATAATAAACTTGTATCTCTATAATCATATGAATTTAGATTTGTTTATAACTAGCTGGTTGTTTACGACTTTGCTCGGATATTAATTAATGTATACTGATTTCAATTTTTGGATATAAAAAAGCGTAGGTCGTTATGGAAAGTTACGACAGCATACGTGAAAGTTCAGCCCTGTCACTAAATTATTTTTTACTTAACATTTTCTATATATAAACTTGTTGAGAATCTTAGGCCACCCTAAGCCGACCCTGACGCAAAATCCGTGTTTAGTAGACGTCTGCTAACTATAAACTATACTGCCAAATTTCATCTGTGTCTGTGAAGTTTTTTATATTTAGTGATAGTGACTTTTTGGTTTTATATATGTACTAGCTGTGCCCATAATTATTTTTCCCATATTTTAGCCCGTGGGGGGACGGGTTAAGAATACAATTCCCCCCCGCCGCTGGGTAGCGTCCCGTAAAAGGCGGGTAACCCAGTAGCTTGGTGGTAGGAGATTCGTTCTCCGACTGGCTCGCGACCACTATAGTGTCAAAGACGAACCGCCAAACATCTGATGATGAGTTCCGGTTCGATGGCATGTAAGCCAGCTCTCCTTATTCCCACCTCTCCCATCCTTCCTCCCTCCTCCTGTACTTGACATTTGGGCAATTCACAAAATATCTTTATAAATTATTGCGTATGTTTTATTTTGGAGTATAAGTTATATTATTGTAGTTTCATGAAAATCTATTCAGTAGTTATTACTTGAAATAACAACAAACGTCCTTACAAAACTTTCCTTTGTAATATTAATAGAATATATAGAAGATATAACGTACATATATCGTACAAATAATGACAGCTTTGCTTGCGTGGACTTTATGATCCTTGCAAACTGTTTCCGTTTTCGTCTTTACCGGTTTTGATTGTAAAATGTAAATTTTCTATATTTTATTCTCGTTGAAAACAGAAATCCTCTCACAGAAAAGAAAGAAAAAAAGAATATCTACACGTTATTTGTTACTCAATCAGGGCAATCGTTTTTGAAATAGGGATTGTGAGGCTGAATGGAAATACTTGAGTTTTTCTGGCATTGCGTGTTAAGTGGCGGAACTTAACGCCGCGCTTTGCCTCGACACTAGAGCGAAGAAAATGGAAATATAAAAAAAATCATAAGTCACACGTCTGTGCCACTGTGCCACGACTACGGGCCACGGCCCCTAACCAGATAAGAAAAAGAAAAAACAACTTCACACTTTTTTCCGAATAGCAGATTGGTTAGAGAGACGCTAGTGATATGGCACTCTCTTCTCCAGTGTTTGTTTGTTTTTATAATATTTAGAGGAAAAACGGAGTGTCATGAAATTAGGTTCTCTCTTTAAGTGTGAAGTTAAAGAATATGACCTATTTTGAAATGAAACTATTTTTAACCGGATTAATCGGGTATATTTTTGGTATTCGAAAATACACACCAGGACAGGAGTCTACCTGTGACCACTGACTACTGTAAAGTGTTCGAAACGTCGGGTTTCTAAAAATGTATTTTCGAATACCAAAAATATACGCGATTGATCCGGTTAAAAATAGTTTCATTTCAAAATGTGTTGTAATCGCGAAAACAAAAGATCGTAATATGACTTATCAACACAACTATTATTTCGTGAACACTTTCATTATACGTGTACCGTTATAGGTGTTTGTACCAAACATAGAATCTCCAATGTACATTATTACAATACATCATATATACAATACATCATATATATAATACATACATACTTACAATACATATATATGTAAATTGCAAATTTTATGGCAATTTTCATGGAATCTTAATTCATAAAATTTCAAATCATTCCCAATTACCATAATTCCGTTAAGTGTTTTTTCAGCAATTTTTCAGTATTACTATTATTATCTCGATACCAAAGAGGAAGATGATCGCTTTTTCAATTTCACTTATCTCTAAGAACTGCGGCGGTCGGTATGAAACTTACGAGTGCCATATTATGAACTTTACAAGGACTTGCTTTGTATTTGTAGAATAGTTCTTGCTTATATACTCTATTTTCTATAGTATGTAGTGTTAGAAAATTTAAATAATAATAGAAAAAAAGTCCAAAATACTTTTTACATTTTTAAACTTTTATTTATACACTTGCGAAATTGAAAAATACATTTTTAGAAAACGTATAAAATTTTAACGCATAATTTAGCGATCAGAGCGCCAGCACGGTTTCCAAGAGGTGCTGGTTCAAATCCCGCTGCGTTAAAACTTTTATAAATTTTCAAAGAAATCGTTTGCAAGACCAAATTAATTAAACTGAAATATTATTAACAATAGGACAACAATTTTCTGATTCATTCCAGCCATTTTCCAACCGAATTCGAGACAGTGCTGGACTTCAACGCCACGCTTTTTCTTGTTCAGAGCGAAGCAATGGAAAAATTATGCTTTTTTTTATATGATTTGATTCCAATTCTTAAATTACATTGACATGCTACTCAAAACGAAAATGACGTTTAAATTACCTAAGCGAGATATCATACCATAGCGAGAGGTATTAGAAAAAATTATGTTGCGAACATTCCTATGAGTGGAAATTGAACCCATAACCAATCACATACAGATAAAAGAACTTTTTTATAATATAACTTATGAATATAATGAAATGAACATTAGCCTAGTATGGTATATTAATCGCGACGGTTTTCTTTCACAAAAAAATATACATAAATTATATTTACGCATATTTATGCTTTGGTAGGACATACCGCTGTGTTAGGTTCCGTAATACAACCAAAAAATATAAAAAAAGTGTTACTTTTAGTATAGAGTGATTAGTATAATATATGCATTCCCCATAGGAATAAGATGGTTTAATATTATAAAAATTAGCCTAGATCACTCCTTAACTTTTTCCTATCTACTTTTAAACATTTTCAAAGTGTTATTCCACACTTATGAAAATTGAAAAAGACATTCAGAAAACGTATAAAAATTTGAACGCAGCGGGATTCGAACTTGTGCCTCCGGAATACCGTCCAGGCGCTGTCACCACTGAGCCATGCGTTCTACTACCAGCTGCGTAAAATCTTTACACGCTTTCTAAATGTCTTTTTCCTATCTATCCTAATCTATCAACATTCATTACAATACATAGTTTCGTTACGTCGTAAGAAAATGGATAAACAAACAGATACACATATTTATAATATCATTATAGATATATATCACTTTACATAACTACAATATTTATAAGAAAAATATTCATTTTTTGTATAATTATAGTTCTGAACAAAGTTTGACAGATACGTTATCTGAGAAACAGGAGAAGACCGTTTTTCCATTAAACTTATCTGTTTTAAGTTTCCACAAGGAATGTGATATCTCTAGAATTAGTAGTAGTAGTAGTAGTTGAAGTGTTCTTTTTTAATCTAAAACGTATAAATTTTAAATATTACTGTTTTTTGCTTTTTTCCCGCATAGAAATAGAAACTTAGTGTTAATACACTCCGTTCTCCACTTTATATCTGACATCTAGACATTGTGTGGTCAGTCGTGGCGCAGTGGCACAAACGTGTGACTGTAAACGACTGGTTGTGTGTTCGATTCCCACTCGAAGAGTGGAAATACTTAATATTTCCGTTTCCTCCGCTCTGGTATCGAGGTAAAGCGCGGCGTTAAGTTCCGCCACTTAACACGCAACGCCTCCAAAAAACAAAAGTCGGCGTAAAATGGGGAACGGAGTGTCATGACACTAGGTTCCCTCTGCCTATCGTGCTGTGTGCGGGATACAGCGTGAAGCTAAAAAAAAATCAAGACATTGTGTGTTGAGTGACGGAACTCAACGGCGCGTTATGTCTTACCAATGAAAATGAAAATAATATGTATGCAATCAAACCCGGAGTGTGAATTGAACTCGTTGCGTTAAATTCAGATGCTGTTCCTCTGCGCTAGGATGACCATAATTTTAATTATTATAATTCTGAAAATAGTCGTTTGAATGTAATTAAAATAACAATTTAATTATGTGTTGTTGAAGCCATCGTGGCGTAGTGGCACTGCGTCAGACTATATAAATGAAGGTTGTGGGACCTCCTACTCGAGGGAAAGATTATATTTAAATTATTTTCGCGGCGTTTAGTTCCGCCCCCGAACATAATGTATCGAATTGAGGCGGAAAACAGAGGATCTTGACACTAGGTTCTCTCTAACTAAACTTAAGTATACAGAATTCAAATAGAATGAACCAGCTGTTGATAGAGTCAACGTAACCTATTTAATTTTTTTTAGCTTCACGCCGTATCCCACACACAGCACGGTAGTTAGAGGGAACCTAGTGTTAAGACACTCCATCCCCCACTTTCCGCCGAATTCGGACGTATTGTGTGTTAAGTGGCGGAACTTAAAGCCGCGCTTTCTCTCTGGTACCAGAGAGAAGGAAATGGAAATATTAAATATTTCCACTCGTCGAGTGGGAATCGAGCCCACAACCAGTCGTTTACAGTCACACATTCGTGCCACTGCGCAACGACTGGCCCCGATCTATTTCATTTAGAGCACATTGTTATTAAAAATCCCAGTGCAGGCCGCAACACTGTCATATGTAACTAACGTACTGTGCATGAAAATGTTTATATAGATATTTTTTTAAATTGATGTATCTAGTTGGTTCTATTGTTAAATTGTGTAACTATAAACGAGATGGTTGTGGGTTCAATTCCAAATTAAAAGAATGATTATATTTAAATTTGGTACTTTAGATAAAACATGGCGTTGAGTTACGGCACTCATCATGCCTGTGGAGAATGGAGTGTTTGAAGACAGCAATTTCGCCAATTTTTAGTAGTTTTAAGTTTATAATTTTATAAGTTTGATTTTAATGAATTGGTAAAGTGATTGTGGATTCGATTCTCACTCTAAGTAAGAATTTAGTTATTTTTTATTTCTCCGCTCGTGGACAATGCAAAACTGGGCATAGATGTCCACGATTCAACGCTTAAAATCTCGGATTGGGATGGAAAGTCAAATAGTGTCTTGACACCATGTTATCTCTGACTTTTGCGAGTTTCTATGCTTCTGCATAAGTAAGTATTATATAGTCAGTTTTTTTTTTACATATATGCGACTAAACTTTCCTTCACGTAGAGATCGAACATGCTTTTGTTAAATTATAATTATACTTTTATATCTTGCAATTTCTCGCATAACGGGGTAATCAGAGACGGCCTAGTGTTGAGATATTCCGTTCTCCACTGACTTTACGTGTTGTTTGGTGGAATTCAATGGCACGCTTTTTCATGGTACCAGACCGAAGAAATGAAAATTTAAAAATTATTTCCCCGAGTGAGAATCGAACCCACAAACACCACGTTTACAGTCATGCTGTTTCACAGCGCCACGACTACTTTTAATTATAGTAAAAGTGAAATATTTCAAGATAGAACAATCATTTAGCATTTTATATAATGGGAAAGTCGATAAATTGCTCCCGTGGGATAAGCCATAAAGTTTGCATAATTTTCTTGGTAATACGTTATAATATATTTTAAGTTTTGAAATGTACGGAGAAAGTTATTATTTTATGATTGAACCGTTCAGGGTATAACTTTGGTCGAATAGAGTTTTTTCTTAAGATAAACGAAGTAGATGCTGTAAATTATAAGGTTTTTTCACATAACAGGGTATGTAGCGAGGATCTAGTGTCAAGACACTCCGATCTTTGCTTTCCATCAAAATTTACTACTTTGATGTTCACTTACCACCAGAACGTTGAGGGAAAAATTACAACTGAAGAATATTTTAAGGTTGTAGAACGAATAGAAAAAACATGGATTTTAAAGAGATGGAGATGGGTAGGCAATGCATGCGGATCAAGCATTAATTTATATTACAACTATTGTCCTGTTGATTTTTAAATACTACTGTAACCTAAGAAGTGAGATTTTAAAACTTTCTAAGTGTTACCGCCAAAAAATCAAAAAAGGGGGTGCACCCCTAAATTTATGATTAAATTCGGTAAAAAACTCCATTATGCATGGAAAAATCGCTGTTATGATTTGACAGCTAATCTAGCGATCCGGTTTGGATGACATTTGGCATGAAAATAGTTAAAAAATCAGGGTAAAACATACACTACTTTTATTTTCAAAAATCATTCCCTAAACGATAATATAGGGATGATATAGGGAATGAAAAGTTTCCAGAAAAGTTTTGTAGTTACGCAGGCGAAACCATAATCTATATTTCATTTTTTTTTATCTTCACGCTGTATCCTGCACACAGCAGGGTAGGCAGAGGGAACCTAGTGTTAAGACACTTCGTTCCCCACTTTCCGAAGAATTCGGAGGGTTGCGTGTTAAGTGGCGGAACTTAACGCTGCGCTCTACCTCGAGAGCGAAGAAAATGGAAATATAATTTCCACTCCTCGAGTGGGAACCGAACCCACAACCAGTCGTTTACAGTCACACGCTGGCCACTGCTAGTAAATAATATATTTAAACAGTATAACATATAATGTGCAAAACGACATCGTGTTAACATACACATACAACAATACGGGCACTTCACTCGATCGGAAAATGTTCACATTCTGGAAGGAAATTGGATTTTCACGTATGACAGCTGAAAACGAATAAATGTTTTGTCTGTATGTAAATTTGATGTGTTACATGATATACGAATGTAATTATTTTTCTTGTTTTTTTTTTTGTGTATTTATTTACTTTTTCAATGAAGAATGTTATGATTTGTATGAGAATTGGATGGAGTGTTGAGTGGTTATTTGTTTTTTTTTTTAGCTTCACGCTGTATCCCGCACACAGCACGGTAGGCAGAGGGAACTTAGTGTTAAGAGACTCCTTTTCCCACTTTCCGGCAAATTCGGAGGCATTGCGTGTTAGGTGGCGGAACTTAACGCCGCACTTTACCTCTGATACCAGAGCGAAGGAAGTATTTTCTTTTTTTTTAGCTTCACGCTGTATCCCGCATACAGCACGGTAGGCAGAGGGATGTTAGTGTTAAGAGACTCCGTTCCCCACTTTCCGCCGAATTCGGAGGCACTGCGTGTTAAGTGGCGGAACTTAACGCAGCTCTTTACCTCGACACCAGAGCGAAGGAAAATGGAAATATTAAATATTTCCAAACCTCGAGCGGGAAGTGAACCCACAACCAGTCGTTTACAGTCACACGTTCGTGCCATTGCGCCACGAATGGTCCCAATTTGATTTATAAATATGATAATAGATTTGTGAGGCTTTGATGGTGTAGTGGAGAAGCGTATGATTGTAGACAAGGGTTGTGGGTTGAATTTGCACTTGGTAGAATGTATAATTTAAAATTATTTCTTTTCTACGCTTATATAAGAAAACAAGTGAAGTTAAAATCTGCCACTCGAGAAGCAGTGCTTCGAATTCAGGTGGAGAGTGAAATGGGGAGTCTCAAGGTGGAAAGTGAAGAACGGAGTGTCTGTCATAAAACAATAGGCGTTATTATGGTACGACAAGACAGGTGGGGAACGGAGTTTCTTAATATTTGGTTCCCTCGGCCCCTTACCTACTGTATGCGAGATACAGCGTGAAGCTAAAAAATATTAAAAAATAAGTTTAAAATTATCGTTTCTCTGTTAATAAAAGGCGCAGCATTGTATTTGACCACGTAAGTATTTAGACACTCCAGGTAGTGTTTAGACACTAAGGTCACAAGTTAGAAATGAACTGTTAACTCTAGATTCCATTCAGTATCGAGATATCACGTGTTAAGTGACAGAACTCAACAATAGTTATAAAACTTAAAAGAGTTATAAATGGGGCAAAATAACATATAATCAATAATAATATCAATATAATATTAATTTTATATTGTTTTGCTCTATTAAATAACTCTTTCAAAGTTAAAATTTATTTAACGAATTATACTGAAAATAACGACAAAAGCTTTTATTTATTAGCTTTAGAAATTAAACTACAAGAATAACCACACGTAAATAGTAATACAGATACTACATTCTTTGATTCATTGTTAGGAACCAACCCGATACAACGTGGAAGCTCAGTCAAAACAATGCTGAAAGAAAATAGTCATGTTTTTATTTCTCTACAGTAAACTTTAAGTCTTGCCGCTTGGTTTACCAAACAGAACGGGAGAGAAATAGCGGATTTTTACTTTTAAATTCTTAAGATGTTGCTAGTATGTTTTATTTTGGATATATTATGGAGTGGAGAATATTATAATGGAGTAAATTTATTAATGATTGTAACAATTTTTAAGAGTTATTTAAACACACTTATGATATGACAACATTTTTCAAACACCGCCTTGTCATCCCTCCAAGTGCTCTGACCGCAATTCTAATATGCTTATTACAATTAATAACCACAAAATTTATTATAACAAAAATATAGTGGGAATTTTTTTTTAGCTTCACGCTGTCGGGACACAGCAGGGTAGGCAGAGGGAACCTAGTGTTAAGACACTCCGTTCCCCACTCTCCGCCGATTTCAGAGGCTTGCGTGTTAAGTGGTTGAACTTAACGCCGCGCTTAACCTCGACACCAGAGCGTTTTTCACGTCGGAAATCAAAGCCGTGTTTCGTTTTGTCATAAATCCTCGAGTGGGAATCAAACCAACGACCATGCGGTTAGAATTCGTAACCGTTATATTGCAACCCTTTGAGGCAGATTTTTGAAAAATAAAGTAGCTTATGTTACCCCTATCTTCAACTATTTTTATTCTGAAATTCATTAAATCGGGCCGACATTGAAAGCGAAACAGACAGACAGACACTGAAAGACTTTTGCAATTATAATATTAGTATGGATCCTGTATTATAATTTAAATAATTAGATGTGTCTAACCTCTGTATTACATTGTATATTCTATTCATAACAATTTCTGCGTTAATGTACATAACTATGGGTTCCATATTAACTTTGAGAAACGATAGCATTTCAATTATTTTTATATCCCTGCTCTGCTGACAAGATAAAAGGTTACGTTGAGTTGCACCTTTCAACACACAATATATCGGATACAGGCGGAAAGTGGAGAACGGAGTGTCTTAACACTATATTCTCTTCACCTACACTGTTATGATGGAAGAAGTATGAAGCTTATAAATGAATATAATCTCAGAGCTTGGCCTGACTTGGCTAGACAATTTCATTGTGGCGATAGATGTTGTAAAAAATATAATAATATTTCTGTCAGCATGAGTTTTCTTTCATAGCAAGGCAACTGGAGATAACATAGTAATTGTTGTATTGTGACACTTCATTTTCTAATTTCTATCCGAATCCGTAGCGTGTCGAGTGGTGGAACCATGCTTTGTTTTTCTAATTTTAATATAATCATTCCCCTAAGTGAGAATTGAACCCACAACCTTACACCTTTACAGTCACTGCGCCTGCCACTGCGCCACTCTGTTTGTTATAAATAAAATATTAGATTTATATTAATCTTAATAATCCAATGATCGAGGAATTAATGGAAGGGCATTTGCTACTAAATATCGACTTAACAGATGAAAATTACTATTATTTTTTTATTGAAATAGTAGCTTTAATTTTTTTTGAAATAGCATGAAAAAAAATAGAGACAGGACACTCTGTTTTTCACATTCCGTTCAAAATCAAGATAGCGAGCGTGTTTATAGGCGAAACTTAACGCTGCGTTTTATCTTAGGTACCACAGCGAAGAAATGAACATATATTTCTTTTAATCATTCCCCGAAGTGAGAATTGAACCCACAACCTTACATCTTTACAGTCAAACCCTGCCACTGCGCCACTCTGTTTGTTATAAATAAGATATTAGATTTATATTTATCTTAATAATCCAATGATCGTAAAAAGGGTGTAAACCCGGCTCTATCCCATTGCTCCACTAAAATCATATCTAATTTGATATCCCCATAAAAAGTTTCTGATAACGCTTTAATAGTTTATCCTTTAAATCTCTTGTAATTGGATCGCGACCGTCAAAGTACAAAATAAGATGGTGCTTTGGATGAAATAATAAATTGCTTGTACTAAAAAAGAAAAATAACAAAAATAGGGTGACGTACTATGAATAGTAGTTAATTTTTTTACAATATTTTTTTACACGTCAGATTTTTATAACCACTTTACGTCTTTTTTACAAGTCAAAGAAAACATAGTGTTCAGAAACTCCGTTCTCCACTTTTCCAGAAAACCGACACCACGCTTGGCACCTACGCCTAGGTACTAGAGCGGAGAAATTAAATTAACTTTTATATAACAATTCCACTGAGTGGAACTCGAACTCACAACCAAATGCAAATTGCAAATGATGCTATCTCATTGAGCAATGGTGGCGAGTAAATAGTTTTTGAATAAAAAAACGTAGAGTCATGTTCCAACATATAATCTTTCAAAATTGATGCAAAGTGGGGAATGGAGTGTCTTAACACTAGGTTCCCTCTGCCTACCTTGCTGTGTGCAATGTGCTAAAAAAAATGATGCAAAATATAATGATAACACTATGTGGCCAGTCGTGGCCCAGTGGCACAAGCGTGTGACGAGTAAACGACTGGTTGTGGGTTCGATTCCCACTCGAGGAGTGGAAATATTTAATATTTCCATTTTCTTCGCTCTGGTGTCGAGGCGAAGCGCGGCGTTAAGTTCCGCCACTTAACACGCAATGCCTCTGAATTCGGCGGAAAGTGGGGAACGGAGTATCTTAATACTAGGTTCCATCTGCCTACCCTGCTGCGTGCGGGATACAGCGTGAAGCTAAAAAAAAATGATGCAAAATATAATGATAATGATATATGGCTTGGCAATAAACTATTCACGGCTATACACAACTTTAATTTTCTATCAAGCTATCAACTGTGAATCCATGGCATCTTCGTCATTACAGTTTTCTATTATTTTTTTCAAAAATATAAAAAATAAAAATCATGTTTTTTTTTGTGTATTATACGTGCTTGATCACAAAAAAATAGAAATCTAAATGATTCTTACCTTAGTTAGCTGAGATACCTGTAACACAAAAAAGTGAATGCAATTTAAGAACCCATTTTTCCCGTCATCTAAAAGTGCTTTTTGCAAATGATTAAAAGTATCTTAAGCCCTCTATATCGAACCCGCAATCTAATCCACGAAAATCAGTCGAATTATAATTCAAGAAACCACTAAGGGCTACTACACTACTCGACACCCAATATATGATTTTTCTTAAAAATTTAATTTTTTTATTTAATATTTTTATACCAATTATTGCCTAAAATGTTAACCAATCAAAAAAACCTAGCCTATTGTTTTTACCAAGTCACAATATAATAGCTAACAAAAAAAAAATGCTTTTACCAAATCGCGTTGGTAAAACTTCAGGCTTAATGGAGCTCCGACCCGTGAGTCCGGTTGGTACTCGACCGGCTTTTATTTTGACCCATAAAATAAAACGAAGTTTAAAATATTAAAAGGCATTCGCTGTACATACATTCTATATACGTGATGATATTTAGTGTATACGATTGCTATATTATAATATCGTATCGTAACGATTGTAATTTAATATATATTTTTAGCTTCACGCTGTATCCCGCACATAGCAGGGTAGGCAGAAAGAACGTAGTGTTAATATACTCCGTTCCCCACCTACCGCCGAATTCAGAGGCATTGCGTGTTAAGTGGCGGAACTTAACGCCGCGCTTTGCCTCGGCACCAGAGCGAGGAAAATGGAAATATTTCCACACTTCGAGTGGGAATCGAACCCACGGTTGTGGGACTGTAAGGCGACTGGTTAGTCGCTTTACAGTCCCACTTTGTGCCACTGCGCCGCGACTGGCCACTATGGTTATACGATTTTACGAATATTTGTAAATTTTATATAGCAATTTTAAATTTTTTGATATAGTCCGAAAGCAGCTAATACGAAGAATTAAAAAGACTCCGTTCTCTGTTTTCCGCCTGAAATTGAAACGGTGTGTGTTTAGTGACGAAAATTGAAATTAGAAACTATTAAATTATATTTAAATATAATTATTTTGAGTTTGAAATGAACCCACAACCAATCGTGTTTTCAATCGGTCAATGTCACTCTGCGCTATGATGGTCATTTTATTTAGCTTAGTATATTAAAAATTAAATAATATGAGTCTAAGTGGGTTAACATTTTTGGGCTCATGTTTCTTTCATTTATACAACTCTTTGTTACGCGGCGCAACGCTTTGTCTATTGCATCACTATACGTGTATATTATCCATATATAGTTTTAAATTTTGATTAGATTTATTTGAATCTGTATCCAAAACTATATTACATAAGCAAATTGTTATTAAGTTACGATACTCTAAAATAATGATTACCTCCACACGTCTTCTTCATTTATGCTTTGTAGTAAATATCAGTTATGCGTTACGTTCATTCGACGATTCCAACGCGCATGGAAAAATCTATTTGCAAAAAAACTGTAGTTTACGCAAAGAGATTATCAAGATAAGATAATAATGTAATTCGGTCAAAACAACCAGTACCTATTTTAAAACTACAAATTAAAATAAATAAAAAAAAAATCGTAACAAAATTACCAAAAATCGTCCCCT
The DNA here is from genome assembly GCA_019049465.1 of Dryas iulia moderata. Lineage (NCBI taxonomy): Eukaryota > Metazoa > Arthropoda > Insecta > Lepidoptera > Nymphalidae > Dryas > Dryas iulia. Next base: position 14,401,483 of record CM032429.1, read on the forward strand.
ATAAAAAATCTTAAAGGAGTTCCGCTGCGTTGGGGATCTACAAGCGATTCGTATGAATTGTGTAAAACCGTGCGTTGATACACCCCAAGCCAGTATTTGTACCAGATCGGATTCGAACCCGCGATAAGGCACGTTTTAATTGTTTGCTAGAGATAAGCACACCTGTCTAAGTTAGTGCTTCCGTTCGTAGCGCGAGTTAATTGGATACCTTTGTTAGCCTTTTTGTTTAGTTACTTAATTTAAATGCTGCATTTTTGTTTTTGATTTCGTTTTCGTTTGTTCAGATTGTGTAGTGATTGGATGTGGGTTTGTGGTTCGTGTAATGGAGTTTTGCATTTTTTTGTATTAATTTTGGTTTATTTCTTAATAGATTATTATTGTAAATGAAAGCATGGCTCTCTTAATATTAAATAGTATTTTCCGTTTAATTTTTAATACTATTAAAAAGTAATTTGTCATGTTAGCACACCAGACCAACACCAGGGGCTAGTCGTGGCGCAGTGGCACAACTGGTGGTGACTGTAAACGACTGGTTGTGAGTTTGATTCCCTCCTGTTTTTTTTAGTATGTATTTTTTTTTCTCCGTTACCCACTTTCCGCCAAATTCGGAGGCAATGCGTGTTAAGTGGTAGAACTTAACGCCGCGCTTTACCTCGATACCAGCGCGAAGAGAATGGAAATATTCAATATTTCCAATCCTCGAGTGGGAATAACCCACAATCGACAAATTGCAAAGTCACATACGAGTATACTCAAGTCTCTAAGATTTCTAATCGAGAGTTTAACCCAGAATATCTTATGAAATACAAGTTCTAAGTGTAATTTACACCCCGCCAATTTATTTGAAATCGTTTCCTGGATATTTTAATTGTTACTACGAAATTGAGAAATTCCATTACTTTGTATTTTACGTGCTTTTTGAGGAAAAAAGAAAATTCAGAAGCAAAAAGAAGTAGATTTTTAATATAATAAGAGTCTTTTGTGGCGCAGAGCGATAGCGTCTGACTGCGGCAGTTGTGGGTTCGATTTCAATTAAGTGGAAAGATCATAGTTTTGCGCAGGCTTGAATCCCACTGCGTGCAAAGTGTTTTTAACGTTTTCTAAAATGTATTTTTGAGTTTCCTATGTGAATAATCTTTTGAAATATTTAGAAGTATGATCATAATTTAATTATGTTCATTTTTCCGCTCTGATCGAGAATAGACAAAGAGCGGTGTTAAGTTCTGCCACTATATACGCGATTTCTTGAGTTGGTGCAAAAAATGGAGATACACTAGGTCCTCCGTCTGCCTTGATATGCGCGAAATAATTAAACTTTAAGAAAATAATAGGTACTTTAGTCCTAGCGGTCTAACCAATTGCAACTACATATTTCCATTTATCAAAATTTTTAAATACTTTTTTTTAGCTTAACGCTGTATACCACATACAGCAGGGTAGGCAGAAGGTACCTAGTGTTAAGACACTCCGTTCCCTACCTATAACTATTTTTAAATACTTATAACTCTTTTTTTTCAGCTTCACGCTGTATCACGCACACAGCGGGGTATGCAGAGGGAACCTAGTATTAAGACACTCCGTTCCCCACTTTCCGCCGAATTCGGAGGTATTGCGTGTTAAGTGGCGGAACTTAACGCCGCTTCACCTCGACCCAGAGCGAAGAAAATGGAAATATTATTTCCACTCCATCACTCATTATAACTCTTTTTATTATCAATATATAATTTTAAAACTTTTTCTATAATACAATATACGATAAAAACATCGGTAAAGACGATGAGTCGCCACTTACAAGGCAAACATTAGCATAGCTGCCGTCGCGTTAGCATGTTACTTGCTACAGTAAGCGCGTTGTTATCCGCCCGCGCGAGCCGCTCAGAACAAACACGATTTTGTAAGGTAACCTAACAATTGAATAGTTTTATGTGATAGGAAAGTGGGCTTCTTTGTTTTTTAATGTAAAGCGTTGGTTTTTTCAGCTTCACGCTGTATCCAGCACACAGCAGGGTAGGCAGAAGGAACCTAGTATTAAGATACTCCGTTCCCACTTTCCGCCGAATTCGGAGGCATTGCGTGTTAAGTGGCGGAACTTAACGCCGCGCTATTGATAATGTAAAGTGTTGGTTGAAATACATATTTTTTATTTATACAGGTTTTCGCTTTTCCTGTAAAATGTCGAGAGTATACGAGGATAATGTCAAGGCACTCCGTTTCTCACTTTCCGTCCGAAATGGAGGTGTGGTTTGCTTAGTGGCTGACCTAACAACAATTGTAATAGGTGCCAGAACTACCTATCTATCAGAGGAGAAATCAAATTAATCATTTTTTTTTTCAAATTTATTTAACTTTTTTTTTAGCTTCATGCTGTCAGGGTAGGCAGAGGGAACCTAGTGTTAAGACACTCCATTCCTCACTTTCTGCCAAATTCGGAGGCATTGCATGTTAAATGGCGGAACTTAACGCTGCGCTTTACCTCGGCACCAGAGCGAAGAAAATGGAAATATTAAATATTTCTACTCCTCGAACCAAAACCGAACCCACTATTATCGTGGTATAGTCGTAGTGATTTTCAAATGTACTAAGCTTTTTTTAATTTTAGTTCAATTTTGATCCAGGGTGTCAATACTATAGAATTCTGAAGTAAAAGTTGGTTGTGGGTCGATTCCCACAGGGGAAAATGATTATATTAAAATTATTTTATATTTATCTATTCTTTTATATATGTCTATCTATTATAATATTTAAATTATTTTAATTCCTTAACCCTAGTACCTAACACAAAGCGTAGTGCTAAATTCCACCATTCAACACAGAATATCTCATTTTCAGCCGGAAAGTGGAGAAAGAGTGTCTTAACAAAAAAAGGAAAACATTGCTTAATTTTTCATACATCAATTAATTAACCACCATTTCACTACAAGCGACCAGTACTATCATCAGGATAAGCGCATCAGCAAACTGATTTTACAATATGCAGATCCAATTCATTCCTTTGTGGCGTTCTCTGCAGTCAACATAGGTTTTAATAATTAACATTTTGCGGTTATCCGAAGCGGCTGAGTACCACTGAAATACCAACTTTATTGGTACAACTACACTTATTTAGTAGTATCATTTTGTTTCGCTGTAGTACATAAAATTGAAGTAATGTCAACTAATATTGCATTGTATGCGCAAGTAATTAGCGTTTTGGTCGATGTTTTGCAGAAAATTCACGTAATGAGGCGTGAAATGGGCGTTATCTATTGGAAATGGGATGTTAAACTTTCAAAATCAGTTTTTTCAGGTATTTTATGATGATTGAAGCGGCTAAAGGGGAAATTATTTAGTGATGGTTTAGTGTTATTTAGTTTGTTGTCATGTAAGTATTATTTATATATTCCACATAGTGTAGAAAAGTAGAAATAATTCATCTTATTTGTTCTTACTGATTCTTATTGATTACACAGTTTTGTATTGTATCACAAGTAACACTTTTAAAATTGAAAAACAACGTATATATGTATGTATATACAATAAATACACTATCAAATCACTTTAACTTAAAAGTAACTTTCTGATCAAAACCACCACATTGCATGTTGAATGACAGATCTCAATGCTACACTTCGTCATACCAGAGCGCAGAAATGAACATTTAAGGGTAATTATTCCCCCAAATGGGATTTGAACCCATGAACATTATAATTATAGTCAGAATCATGAAAGAAAATAATCATATAACCGAGTGAGAATCGAACCCACAACCAAAAACGTTTGCAATAACCATTCTATTCCACTACATCACAGCCTCACAATTCAAATCATTCACGACAATTTATAAATTAACCCCAAAATCCAAGTAAACGCTTAAAGAGACATTTGAATGTAAAACGTCAGACATCTTAAACCTGCGCCGAAGTAATTCTTTAATTATAAAATGCTAATCGGGAAATCTAAAACCAATGGCCCTCCCCGGGACAGTTATGGAGTGGAAAGTTGCTACGCTCAGCAAATTTAAAATGTACGTGAGTCACCTTTGATTTAGTTCAATTTCGGATGGAGCTCTTATTTTTTAGTCTTTTTTTGTCTTTCTTCTTTTTTTTATTAACTTATTGGTTGAATAGAAGCTAGTGTTGATAAAAGCCTCGTGGTATATATGTAGTGATGATATGTCTCATTTTGGTGCAAAGTGGAGTAGCCTAGTGTCTTAAACACTAGATTCACTAAGAATACCCTGTTTTGGGGGAAATATAGAAAATCTATGGCCGTTCTAGTTTTTTAATGGGAATGAGGAGCGTAGGTTCTAATATTTCAATTTTTTTTCGTATTTTGTATCGCTTTTTTTGTGTAGGTTGAAAGAAAATTGATAAAAACCATGTGCTATATAGGCTAGTCATGAAATGGCTAAATTTCAGGAAGAAAGTGGAGACACTAGGTTTTCTCTGACTATCTTTTTATGCGGGATGAAGTCTGTGACAGTTGTTAGGACAGTTATGAAGTTGAAAGTTGCTCCGTTCAGCAAATTTAAAATGTACGTGAGTCACCTTTGATTTAGTTCAATTTCGGATGGAGCTCTTTATTTTTTAGTTTTTTTTGTCTTTCTTCTCTTTTAATTTATTGGTTGAATAGAACCTAGTGTTGATAGCCTCGTGGTATATATGTAGTGATGATATGTCTCATTTTGGTGCAAAGTGGAGGGCAGACTATCAAGGTTCTAGGTTCCTACCTAGGTAAGACTAAGTACTACTAGGTAAGACTACCCTGCGGTGTCTGTGTAACTTAATTCTAAGATGTTTCTTATAGATTAAAGTACGTTTTGTTTAAAAAATAATATTTTTATAAATACCTTTTCTTTCTGCCCTTATGAAATGTCTCTTATATGTTGAATAACGGAAGTCGATAACGTTCTTTGTCCGATTATAGCCGAAATATACGAAAGTAATTTAAATATAACCATTTCTCTGAGTAGGAATCGAATCCACAACCATCGTGATTACAGTGAAATGCCATCCCACTGCCAAAACATGGTATTAACATATATTTTTGTTTTTTTTTTAGCTTCACGCTGTATCCCACACACAGCAGAGTAGGCAGAGGGAACCTAGTGTTAAGACACTCCGTTCCCCATTTTCCGCCGAATTCGGAGGTATTGCGTATTAACGCCACGCTTTATCTCGACACCAGAGCGAAGAAAATGGAAATATTAAATGTTTCCACTCCTCGAGTAGGAATTGAACCCGACAATCAGTCGTTTAGTCACACGCTTGTGCCACTGGGCTAGGACTGGCCACAAAAACATATTTAAAATTGCATAATGAAGCACTGCTGTTTCAAGCCATATTACGTTCGATCTTATATAAAAAAATAACTATACTTTAGAGACGTTTTTCCACGCATAGTAAAGAGAACATAGTGTCAAGATACTAGCGAGTAAATAAAAAAATATTAAAAATTTCCACAGTGTAACATCAACTTAATTGATATTTACAAAAATTAAGTATGAAAATATTTAAATTATTAATTATAAAACACGAAATCATCGACCTCATTTATTGAAATTGGGTCAATTCGTTACTTACGTGTACGTAACGTAATGTAAATATAATATAAAAAAGTACACAGGCGTCTTTAATAAAATGAGAGTTTTCAAAGAAATTCTAGAAAACGTATCTTGTAGGTAGTGGGTTGTAATCCACAAAAGGGGTAAGTTTCAGGCTTTTTCCCACATAGCCCGGTAGGCAGTAAGAAGTTAGTGTTAAGATACTCCCTTCTCCTCTTTTCGCTCTAATCTGAGATATTGCGTGTTAAGTGCCGGAACTCAACGCCGCGTTTAGTCTTACTAAGTAAATATATGTATATAAGCCTTTTATTAACCAACACCTTCACGGTTTTGTAACCAGAGCGGAAAAAATAAAATGATCTTAAATATTATCATTCTAGAGACAAATAACAAAACAAAAGAGACAAAGAAGTCATTCTAGACGCAAATGAAGGAGAAGAAGTTAGACTGAGCTTGTTTTAAACTTCAAATATGTTATGCCGTAAAGCTTAGCAGAAAAACACAACACTCCGTTTTTCGATTGATATTGATACATTTCGATCTAGGTGGCGGAAGAGAATGCCGCGCTTACTCTTACCAGAGATAGGAAAAGAAATAGTTAAAATATCCATATTTCTTCAGAGAAAAGAATAGGTGGCCATGGTCATAAGCTACTAAAATACCGTCATTGGTGACTGACACAGAATTCAATTATAATATGAAAGTAAATACCTAAAATTTTGCATTCAGGTTTCTTAGAGGTAAAGGAGGATTTCCTAAAATTCCTACTAAAACTGGAAATTTGCATAAAAATGTACTGATTTCTCTATAGAAATCAGTACATTTTTATGCAGAAATAACTATTTCTTTCTTAAGAAAACATACACAGAAGAAGAATAACTGAATTCCCCACCTGTACTCAGTTTTGCCTTTAAGTTAAGTTGAATAACATATGTACGTAACTGTTTTGAAAGTTTGAGTTAGATGAGAGTTTGGGAAGGATAATATGAAACGGATAACAGAGTGCTTATTGCAACTAAGCAAAGGCGCCGACAGCTATGCTAATATCCTTGTGAAATAGAACTTCTGCGTTACTATTGTTAGCTTATTTATTTATTTATTTATTTTGATCACCAACACAACAAGCACTGACAGTTACATATAAAAGATACAACACAAAAGATTACTAAGTTAAAAGTGCCGCCGCAATTATAGGTGATGACGGCATGCAAATTACCTACAGTATTAACTATTTAATTTAATACAAAAAAGAATAATACAAAAAAAAAATATCTATACAAACACAAAATATTCAAAAAACTAGAAGTACTAAACAAAAACTGTATAATAAAATAACAAAAATAGTTATTATAGGTTAAATTAATATATATTTTTAAAATAAACTTTTTATATATTTTCTTCCTTTTTTCCCTTACATAGTACAAGGCGAAGTCATTGCTCGTGTCTGTCTGTATGTATATATGCTTAGATCTTCGAAAGTACACAACAGATTATTATGCGAATCCTTTTAATATATAGAATTATTCAAAAAAAAAAGGATTGTTCAAAAGGAAGTTTTATATAAGTATAACACATGCATACTATAGTTGAGAAAGACTGATAATTTTAGACTGTGAAATAGTAGTACACGCAGGCGAATCCGCGAGTGGGCCACTAGTAAATAATATTTGTGATGGCAGCCATTGTAGTGCAGTGGAGCAGGGTCTGACTGCCACTCGTCTTACTCAATGTCTCAATTGCTGGCAGAAAATGGAGAACAGAATGTCTTAACATTAGGCTCTCTCTAACTCTACTGCTATAAGAGATGATTTTACTAAAATAATACTGCTAAAAGAATTATATTCGAAAATCCATAGTAAGATAAGTTTTCAAATAGGTAGCGCTTAAACTACTAGCGGGTTGCGGTTTCAAGACGTAGTAGTTCGCAGGTGCACCGGTTACTGAATCTGAGGTATTCAAGATTTACTAAGTACACTCAAATTAAAGTAAATAGCTACAAGTCAAATGTATAGAACGAAAATGTACTGATGCATGCATCAAAGGAGTCAAAAGCTATACTGTTATTGATGAGATTATTTGAATTTGAAATATATATATTTTATTATTCTTTATAAATCGTTAAAAATATTGTATTTGTATATTGTTAAATATATTGTAAAATCTGTATTTGTTACTATGGCTCATTATTAATTATGGCAAAGAAGTAGTAATAATCATTTTCTTGTAAAGCAGAATAGTCAGTGAAATCCTAGAGTCGAGACAGTCCGTTCGCCACTTATAGGCCTAAATCAAGACATATCGTGTTGTGTGGTGGAACTCAACGCCGCGCCTTATCGTATCAGAGTTTAGAAATGAAAATATATTTAATATAAGCATTCTCAAAATCGAGAATTGAACCCACAGCCACGGCGTCAATAATCAAACCTTCTCTTACTACTCTCTACTTTAGTGGCACTAAAGCTTCACGCTGTATCCCGCACACGGCAGAGTAGGCAGAGCAAGGTAGATAGAGGGAACCTAGTGTCAAGACACTTCGTTCTCCATTTTCCGCCAAATTTGGAGGCATTGCGTGTTAAGTGGCGGAGCTTAACGCCGCGCAGACCGAGCACCGAGCGCACCGCGCAGATCGAGGCAAACCTCGATACCAGAGTGAAGAAAATGGAAATACTAAATATCTCCACTCCTCGAATGGGAATCGAACCCACAGCCAGTTGTTTGCAGTCACGCGTTTGTGCCACAGCGCCACGACTGACCCCACATTAGTCTTTATTATGACAACTTATTATGAAAGTGATGTTAAGGGCAATGATGATAATATATAGTTTCCCTTTTTCATTCTGGTACATAATACAAAGCGCGCTGAGCGCGCTTCTTCCACATAACATGCAATGTTTCGATTTCACGCGGAAAGTGGGGAACGGAGTGTCTTGACACTAAGTTCACTCTGACTACCACGCTTTGCGGAAAAATGCTCGAAGCTGCTTTTTTTTATTTTATTTAAAATACTTTAAATGTATGTATAATGTTATGTGTTTATATATATTTATTCTAGCGAGACGCTCGCGGCTTCACTACATGATCTGCTACTTTTATCCCCTACTTGAGCCCCTTAGAGATTCTCTGAGCTTTCTGTTCAATCCTAATATAAAATAGCCTATAGCACTCATTAGTGTAGCTTTCTAATTGTGAAAGAATTTTCAAAATCGGTTCAATACTTCCGAAGATTACCCAGTTTAGCTTCACTCTGTGTCCCGCACACGACAGGGCAGAGGGAACCTAGTGTTAAGACACCCCTTTCGCAACTTTCCGCCGAATTCTAAGTGGCGGAACTTAAAGTCGCGCTTTACCTCGGCAGCAAAGCGAAGAAAATGTAAATATTAAATATTTCCACTCCTATAGTGGGAATCGAACCCACAACCAGTCGTTTACAGTCACACGCTTGTGCCACAGCGCTACGACTCGCCACAGACAGTATATTAGTATAGATAATAATTGTATGAGAAAGAAATTAATAATGTATAACATATTCCTATGCGGGAAAAATGCGTAAAATCCCAAATGATACTTCATTTATGTTACCATATTACACGCTACATAGAAAGAAACATTTAATTATTAAAAATAATATAGGCCCCTCAAGGAAGTTGATTAAACAGCACATCTGCTACATATGAGCGATTTATTATTTAAAAAGTGCATAGGATCGGGCCCTCAGAGTCGCGTTCGGACGTACAGAAGATGCCCTTATTAATATTTTATATTCCACTCCGTACCGACGAAATCTCTTAACATGAATTATTTAATTCAAGCAACTGGCGAAATTTTATGATTTTTCCTTTTAAAGTTGTAACACTTTTGTTAATTTTATTGTAGATTTGTTGGTTTAGTTAAAGTAGAGAGCAGAGTGATAAGACACTTCATTGATTACGTCTCGCTTACTTTGTATAAAACTATTTTAACCGGATTAATAATATATTTTGGTATTCGAAAATACATTTTCCAGATTAATTTTATATTATTAAAATATACGTGAATATTATACGTGATTAATTCGCTTAAAATATTTTTGTTCCAAAATGTGTAAAATGTTTTTTCCGTTTTTTTTTAGCTTCACGCTGTATCCCGCACACAGCAGTAGGCAGAGGGAGCTCAATACCAGAGCGAAGAAAATGGAAATATTAAATATTTCCACTCTTCGAGTCGGAATCGAACCCACAACCATTCGTTTTCAGTCACACGCGTGTGCCACTGTGCCACGACTGGCCAAATTGGGAGAAGTGGAGGAAGTGGGGAACGGAGTGTCTTAACACTAGGTTCCCTCTGCCTATTCTGCTGTGCTGCTGGTGATAAGACAAAGTGTGGCATTAAATTTCGCCACATCAGTAGTGTACTTAGATGTACATTTGGGGAAATGATAATAGTAATTAATTTAATAACTTTGTTAAAAATTAGCCACCAATTTCCATTTTCGACTTAAAGGTAAAAGTGGAGAACAGAGTATCTCGACACTAGATTCCTCCTACCTACCTCTGTTGTTTTAGTATATTACACGAGTATGTTAAAGTCAACATAATATAGAAATATAAAAAAATTGCTACTTTGAACTTTATTCTGTTTTCACAGTTTACGATACTTTTACAACCGGTAATGCTGTACGATGTTATTTTATTTATTAAGCTGTAACAGAATACGTGCCGTAACAGAGTACTGTGCCGAAGAAAGGGGACCTCACTCAGTGCAGCAACTGGAGAGGAATTGCATTATTATCTGTGCCAGCGAAGGTTCTCTGCAAGATACTACTGAACAGGTTGTCAAGAGCAGTTGAACCACTAATTAGAAGAGAACAGGCAGGTTTCAGACTGAACCGTTCATGTATGGACCAGATAACCACACTTCGGATCATCGTGGAGGAAGCATCAGAATGGCAGGGCGAAGTATATCTTACTTTCGTTGATTTCGAAAAAGCTTTCGACACCGTCCATTGGTCCAAAATCTGGTCCCGCCTCGATGAGATTGGTGTTCCACCAAAGATCAGGGACATTCTTATATCTATCTACAGAAATTACACCTGTAGGGTGCAGCACGAAGGCCTGATCTCTGAAGACATCGTGGTTCAAGCAGGAGTAAGACAAGGCTGTCTACTGTCCCCTTTGTTATTTCTCATAGTCCTGGATGGCATCATGCGAAGAATAGATGGCAATAAGCCACAAGCATGGCAATGGCAATATGCCTGCTCAGCCACAAGCAAACCGACATGCAAGCTAAACTAGACGACCTGCAGCGTGAGGCGCTTAACGAAGGCCTAAAAATAAACGTACGGAAGACCCAGGAAATGCGTATTAAAGCAAGGAACTCGACACCTCTGCTACTAGGCTCGGAACCTATAGAGCGAGTGCAGCAGTTCACTTACCTTGGTAGCATAGTATCGGAAACTGGAGGTACAGAAGAGAACATCGCTTCTAGGACAGCCAAAGCCAGGGCGACCTTCGCGCAACTTAGGCCCGTGTGGAGGTCTAGTAAGCTGACCCGAAAGGTTAAATTAAAAATTTTTCGCGCAAACGTGAAGTCTGTGCTCCTCTACGGGTGCGAGACGTGGAGGGTCACTAAAGACATCACGCAACGGATCCAGGTCTTCGTTAACCGCTGTCTCAGACAAATACTCGGCATATACTGGCCCGATAAGATCTCTAACGAAGAACTGTGGGATCTATGCTCTGAGACCCCGATCGAACTCCAAATAAGGCGCCGCAAATGGTCTTGGATAGGACACACCCTAAGAAGACCACCTGATCACATTCCAAGACAAGCCCTAGAATGGACGCCCCAAGGCAAAAGGAAACGTGGTCGTCCTAAGCATACTTGGAGGCGTTCAGTTATAACGGAACTGAAGGCAATTGGGTTGTCGTGGTCCGAGGCGAAGCGAATTGCCCAGAACAGATCGCGATGGCGGAGCACTGTAGAAGCCCTCTGCCCCACCTAGGGGACATAGGACAATAAGTCAAGTAAGTCAACAGAATACGGGGGTGGTATTATTTTCATGTACTGGGCTATGTTTGTTATTTGGTGCTACGAAAAAAATATTTTTCTGTTTTATTTCTTAAGGAGAATATAGTGTTGGGACACTTCGTTCTAGACGTTATTGCTGAGAGTGGTATATAAGGTCCTCGTGCGATTATCTGTGGTACAGAGCTTGACTATAAACGCCACGGTTATGGGTTCGATTCCTGTTCAGAAAAACAAAATTATTTTAATCATTTTCATTTTCTTACTATTTTGAGACGGAACGAGGCATTCAGTTCCGCCTAATATCTCAAGTTCGTGCTTAAAGTTGAAAACAAAGTGTCTGTACACTGGGTTCTCTCTGCTTACTCTGCTATGCAGTAAATAACGTAAAGTTTTAAAAAGAATATAAGTCATAAGTTAAAACATGTGTCATTCTCCAGTCTGATAAGATAAGATAATGGTCTTTTTTTAAACATTTTGAAAGTGTTATTCCACACTTAGGAAATTTGAAAAAGACATTTAGAAAGCGCTTAAAAATTCTAAGGCAGCGGAATTCGAACCTGCACCTCCTGAATACCGTTCAGGCGCTTTCACTACTGAGCAGTGCGTTCTATCTAGTAAGATAAAGGTCTCTAAAAATCTATAAAACATGAGAACTTTGCATACACAAAGTTTCACGCGTGGGTTAGTGTAATAATATAGGATCTGCAGAGAACACAATGTCAAGACATTTCGTTTTCCACTATCCCTTTTGAATTTGAGACAGATTAAGTGGCAGACCTCAACGCCTAAGTAATTATTTAAATAACGCGAAAATAAATTTTTAAATATAACCAATCCTCGGAGCAGGAACTTGCAACCAATAGCGTTTGCATTCAGACACTGTGCCACTGCGCTACAGTGGTCTTTACAATGTAGCTAATGATATAATAAGATTTTTTACCAAGAAGTTATTCCTTTAATCGCAGTTAGCTTATCACGTACTTTGCAACTCGTAAAACTTGCATACAAAACGGGTAATAACCTTGCAAGTGAAAGATGTTTCGGTAAGAATTTCTCATTTTATGATGATTACTTTAATTTAAACAATAATTTATGTTTCGTTTAAAATCTAGAAAAAACACAACTAGACTATAAATATTTAAGTTAAAAAATATACCAAGGAATTTTGATTGTAGTTTTTGTCTGTATGTACAAGCGCGATTGATTGTGGGGTTCGATCTCCACTCAAAGGAGTTTTGATAATATTTAAATTGGTTTCATTTTTTCATTCGGATGCAAGACAAAGCGCGGCGTTTAGATCTGTTACTTTACGGGAAATGAATCGAATCAGGTGAAAAGTGGAGAACGGGGGGAATGTTCATACTACGTTCCTTTATAGATGCAGGGAAAAAACGTGAAGCTGTTTAAAATTATCTTAATCTTTAACAAAATTATACAAAGGATATTATTACAGATTTTTCAGTAAGCCCAAAATTGTAATGTTTTTGTGTATAATAGTACTGTATAATACATAATTTTAATTATAGTCAAGAGTACTAAAAAAAGTGGGGAACTGAGTGTCTTAACACTAGGTTCCTCCTGCCTACCCTGCTGAGTGCGGGATACAGCGTGAAGCACAGCGTGTAAAAAAACGCCAAATACACGTAAATACAAGTTAATAAAAATTTTCAGTTAATCACTGTGCCACTGTGCCATGATGGCTTTTATGTTAACATTCTAAATATATTTTCACTGTAGCATCTATTCCGCCTTCCGCTTTTTACTGCCTATTGTGAACTATAAATTTTGAATCACAGTTCTAAAAATAATATGTGAAATCAATAATTATTTGTTACCAATGTGTTTATTTTTAGAAAGGGTGAGGCCGGAAGGTGGGACTTATTTTGTAATTAAGTGCTTGTATTTGGGAAGAAAAGGCTGTTCGTATGTTTGTAATATAAATTTTAATGGTTGAAATGAAGCCAATTCGATGATTAATTAAACCATAGTGGTTCGATCGGTAGGAGTTCGATTTCCATTACGGGAAATGTATGTATAGTAAAAAGATGATTCGAACCTAAACTATGCGTTCTACATCCGGTTACGTCGCAATTCCTACATGCTTATTTAAACTTATTTTTCTTATTAACATTCCTACAAAGATGTTTGTCTTGCCAACCTCTAAATATAAGATGCATGCAACTAAAAAAAGAAAATTCAATAAATACATCATAAATTTACCAAAACATTAACGTCTAATTACCAAAAAAAATAAATTAAAACCAAATTAAAGTAAGTGAGTGGTAAATAGGCAGGGGGAGACCTCGGTTGACCTTCGAAATCACAGTATCGGAGATACTGGAGGAAGGTCACGTAAAAAGCATGAGGAGGGCGTGTATGAAGAGGTTGATGACAGTGGACGAAGCGAAAGATGTATGCAGGGACCGTAGCGTTTGGCGCTCTGTTCTCTTTGACTACCCCGCAAGGGATACAGCGTGAAGCTAAAAAAAAACTACTATATACAGCACATATACAGTACTGTATATACAGTTCCATATATACAATGCCACATAAACAGAACTGTATATACAGTTCTACATATGTATACAGTAGTATCATATAGCACGTTAGATAGTACTCGCGGTGACGTGGCAAATCCTAAGTTGCGACTGCGGTGAGATAAGCAAAGCTAAGTAGACGGATCTACGAGTCTACAGAACCGTAGCTAAGCTAATTCATGTAGGGTTTAAATAAAAATAAGGTTTTACTGTACTTTTTTCTTAAGTATAAATTAAAATGAAGCTGAGACCAATATGGCGCAGTGAAAATGTGAGGCTGTAAACGCGACTAGTTGTGGGTTCGGTTCCAGCTGTTACCCCACATTATTACTCCAGTGTTATATGGTCATAAATATTTTAACAAGGAACCAACCAAGGAGCCTCTTTGCTCTTTGCTCTGCATTAATGTTCAAAAAGTTTGAAAAGCAAATACTTAACACTAAAATAATACTTAACGTTCCACAGCCTAAGTCTATGGGCACTTTTTGACCATTTATTCAAAAACTACAATTACGTAAAGTAAAGTGGTAGTAAAGTAACAGATCTCAGTACCGCGCTTTGCCTTGCACCAGAATGAAAAAATGAAACCAATTTAAATATTATCAAAACTCCTTTGAGTGGAGACCGGACCCCACAATCAATCGCGCTTGTACATACAATCAAAATTCCTTGGTGTATTTTTTAACTAAAATATTTATAGTCTAGTTGTGTTTTTTCTAGATTTTAAACGAAACATAAATTATTGTTTAAATTAAAGTAATCATCATAAAATGAGAAATTCTTACCGAAACATCTTTCACTTGCAAGGTTATTACCCGTTTTGTATGCAAGTTTTACGAGTTGCAAAGTACGTGATAAGCTAACTGCGATTAAAGGAATAACTTCTTGGTAAAAAATCTTATTATATCATTAGCTATGACTATATTTTTAGAGACCACCGTAGCGCAGTGGGACAGAGTCTGAATGCAAACGCTATTGGTTGCAAGTTCGATACCTACTCCGAGGATTGGTTATATTTAAATAATTATTTTCGCGTTTTTTAAATTAAAATTAAATTAAATAGCTTCACGCTGTATCCCGCACACAGCAGGGTAGGCAGAGGGAACCTAGTGTTAAGACACTCCGTTCCCCACTTAATAATTATATTTAAGTAATTATTTAGGCGTTGAGGTCCGTCACTTAATCTGTCTCAAATTCGAGAGGGAAAGTGGAAAACGAAATGTCTTGACACTGTGTTCTCTGCAGATCCTATATTATTACACTAAGCCACGCGTGAAACTTTGTGTATGCGAATAAGCTAATATGCACCAAAGTTCTACCGTTTTATACATTTTTAGAGACCTTATCTTACTAGAGAGAACGTACTGCTCAGTGGTGAGAGCGCCTGAACGGTATTCAGGAGGCGCGGGTTCGAATCCCGCTGCGTTCAAATTTTTAAACGCTTTCTAAATGTGTTTTTCAAATTTCCTAAGTGTGGAATAACACTTTAAAAATGTTTAAAAAGACCTTTATCTTTATGTTTTAACTTACGACTTTTTTCTTATTTAGAACATTACGTTATTTACCGCTTAGCAGGGTAAGCAGAGAGAACCCAGTGTACAGACACTTTGTTTTCAACTTTAAGCACGAACTTGAGACATTAAGCGGAACTGAATGCCTCGTTCTGTTACCAAATAGTAAGAAAATGAAAATGATTAAAATAATTTGATTTCTCTGAACAGAAATCGAACCCATAACCGTGGCGTTTATAGTCAAGCTCTGTACCACAGTTAATCGCACGAGGACCTTATATACCACTCTCAGCAATAACGCCTAGAACGGAGTGTCCCAACACTATATTCTCTATAAAAAATAAAATAGACAAATATTTTTTTCGTAGCACCAAATAACAAACATAACCCAGTACATGAATATAATACCACCCCCGTATTCTGTTACAGCTTAATAAATAAAATAACATCGTACAGCATTACCGGTTGTAAAAGTATCGTAAACTGTGAAAACAGAATAAAGTTCAAAGTAGCAATTTTTATATTTCGATATTATGTTGACTTTGACATACCCGTATAATATACTAAAACAACAGGGGTAGGTAGGAGGAATCTAGTGTTAAGACACTACATTCTCCATTTTTTACCTCTACCTCTAAAATCGAGACTGTTGCTACTGCTAATTTTAAAAAAAAGGTATTAAATTCAATACTACCATCATTTCTCCAAGTATATCTCTAACTACACTACTTGGTGGTAAAACTCAATGCAGCACTTTGTCTTATTACCAAGGCTGAGAAATTTATTTGATTCATTAATTTAATAAAATAAATGAGAATTTGGTGGAAAATTGGAAACGGAGCGTCTTAATATTAGGTTCCCTCTGCCTATCCTGCTAGAAATAATCATTACCCCGAGTTGGATTCAAACCAAAAGCCTTAGTGTATACAGTCAAGTCAAAAGCCATATTATCAGACTATGTGATACTGCACAACCCACTCTGCGCCCTGAGTGGCCCTATAAATATTATACTTATTTGTATTAATTTACTTATATCAATTAAAGCGGAAGACGGTACATCGAAATGGGATATTTTCGGTCTACCGTCTTATCAACGATACGTGGAGTTCCCCAGTCGATACTCGTCATTCGATGCCCTTCTATACGTTTCTTTTGTTTACATTATTGAATATCAGTATTCGTATTTACTATTCATGTCATGATATTATTTATTTTGTCGTAAAGTATTTTTATGACTTGTCTTGTGTTAGTGTAATAATAGAAATGAAGGAATCGAACCTGCAACCACCGCATATACAATTACATTCAAAACCATATTTTTTTTAACTTCACGCTGTATCCCGCACACAGCAGGGTAGGCAGAGGAAACCTAGTGTTAAGGCACTCCATTCCCCACTTTCCGCCAAATTCGGAGGCATTGCGTGTTAAGTGGCGGAACTTAACGCCGCGCTTTACCGAGGTAACCCGAGGTAACACCAGAACGAAGAAAATAGAAATATTAAATATTTCCACTCGTAGTAGTGGGAATCGAACCCACAACCAGTCGTTTACAGTCACACGCTTGTGCCACTGGGCAACGACTGGCCACAATATTCAATACAACAAAAGTGCTTCCTAACAATTTTATATAGTAAACACAAAAATCCACCCCGTTCGCGTTCGGACGAACAGAAGATATGGGCGCTTTAATATTTTATACGCCGTTTCATACTAGCGAACGCTCTTAACTTGAATTATGTAGCGTCGACTACCTAATGGCTGAACTGTTTGTCATTTTAAGTTCCAAGTTAGTGGGTAATTTGATTATGCAATATCATCTGTTAGTGTGTTTAGATATAGTTTTTTTACGTCTTCACGCGTTGTCTCGCGTGTTTTCTTTTAAGCGTGAAGCGTTAAGAGTGTCAAGTCACTCCGTTCTTCACTACGATAAAGTCGTAGTGATATTTGGTGGATCTAAATATTATCTTCTTTATGAGATTAAATGAAATAGAGTGTTATATGTATTTTCTTAAGAAATATAAAAGAATAACTTCTGATGGCAGCAATATGTACTAGGGTTCAAGAATAGATAACCTTCTCATTACAGGTGGCGTTTAAAATAATATTGTATTCAGTATTCAATTCTTAGGCCATTAGCTGAAATAAATATGATACTAATAATAGTAGAATAATATCTTGCATACCATGATCAATATTTCATATAGCAGCTATTTATAAGCATAGCTACAGTCTTAATATATAGAAAAGTATTTTATATAGAATACTTAAAAATATACTTAAACAATACTTTTAATGTAAATATTTGTACATTAAATCTAGTCGTCGGCAAAACGTAGCAGTCGTCATTCGCATCGCGAATTCTCATCGGGCCGTTTAAATGGAAAGAAATAAAGTTTCAGAAAATAAAATTCTTGAATTAGCATTTCCATTAAGTTATGGGCAGTTAAATGAATTGAAAGGCAAAAACAATCTCCAAGTCCACTGCCGGTATAAACGTTTAGCAGTTAATACAATTAAAAAATGCAAATCTGCTGGATTTGAACGCCAACTTTATGAAGAGAGGGACGGGGCTCGTATGACCATAAGTTGATGGTATTTTTGGAATGTCCACGTGTGTATAAGTTACATGTGATGTTTTTTTTTACTAAATGTTTAAAAAATTGAATGTAACGGGATTTGAACCTGTACTTCACGGAAACCGTCCAAGCTCTAAGCCATGCGTTCTACATACGTTGACTTTTACATTTTACATATTACTTATAATTTGTTTTTAAATACACTTTCTTTGTTAATATTCTTATAGACCTTCTGTTGTACAAACTTATAAATCGAAACTCATGCCAGTTTATATTTTTTCAACACATTGCACTACAGAATGATTTGTCATTAGAATATAATTATTAAAAAGGAAAGGTTAAGTTTTAAAAAGGAAAAGAAAAAAGAACAACTTTACGCTACTTTTAACATTTTTAAAGTGTTATTCCACAAGTAGGAAAATCGAAAAAGACATTTAGAAAACGTATAAAAATTTGAACGCAGCGGGATTCGAACCCGCGCCTCCTGAATACCGTTCAGGCGCTCTCACTACTGAGCCATGCGTTCTACTATCCGCTGCGTCGAAATTTTGTTTAGCTTTACGCTATTTCCCACATAGCACTGTATTCAGAGAGAACCTAACGAAAGAACACTCCGTTCTCTATTTTCCGACCGATATCAAAACATTACTGCTTAAGTAGCGGAACTCAACGTCACGCTTCATTACAACTTTGACTTTAACTAACAAGTGTTAAACAAAAAAAAAATGAAATTCCTAATAATAACTTTCTGTTTTTTTTGTACAATTGTACAAAATTTATCAGTAAATATGGTGATTCTACTGAGGACGGTATCAGGAGTATTTTAATCATGGGTATTGAGATGGGGTCAAAATATAGGGGCGATAGATGAATATCATTGCAATTTATTGCGTGCAAATACCTTAAATTTTTCCACCATGAGGGTGCGTGACAAAAGATTTTAAATTTAGGGGTTATACGACCTCAAGCTTAGTTGGGTTGATTTTGTTTTTACAATTTTTATAGTAAATATTGCTTTGAATTGTAAATGAAGTATTAGAGAGCTATCTAATGTACAAAGACTATTGATTTTTATAAGCTTTTATTTAACTTGCAATGTATGTGTGTTTGTTCGGGTGAAATCTTGTAACTCAATTTCGAAGCATAGTCGGCTTAGGACAGCCGATAAAGAAGATTTTTTTAACGATTTAGTTTGGATGACAATGCATGGTTAGTTGTGTGACGTTATTCTAAACCCAACATAACGGAATACTCAAGATGGTGATTTAGTTATTTTTAATGCACTTTACAATATAGATATTTGATAAAAAAGCTTGCAATAAATAATTGGTAAAAGCTTGCTTATAAAAAAGCTTATTTTTGAATAATTATAATTTACCTATATCTATGCATGTCAATTTAATGAGAGGAACACCTATTAAGATATCACTCCGCCCGACAGTGATTTTAATACAAATTACTTACTGTCCAAATTATTTTTTTCAATATGTTTTTTCTTTTTTGGCTTTTTTCGTTTTTTTCCTGTTTTTTTTCGTGTTTCTTTCTTTCTTTCGTGTTTTTTTAGTTTACTTATTTATCTCATTTATCTCAAGCTGACGAAATATATAGAACTGAGGGATTTGTACATATTTTTCGCTTCCCTATTGAAAATAAGAAAGTGTCTAAATATGTGTTTGTTTTACAGCTTCACGCTGTAAAGCTAAAAAACAGACATATTTTAGAACAAGTCCCGCACACAGCGGGGTAGGCAGAAGGAACCTAGTGTTAAGACACTCCGTTCCCCACTTTCTACCGAATTTTTGGAGGAATCTTTCCGACATACCTATACTAGTGCTTCATAATAGCTTTTTTAAAATGGCTAGAAAGAAATACTATTCTATATGAAAAGCAAATTAAACGTATTTTTCAATATTTTAAAAAGGAGTGTCTTAATACTATATTCCCTCTGCCTATCCTCATCTAATAGGATAAAGAGCGTAGTAAATAAAAAAAACTATCTCCCTAAAAGAACTTAATTTCAACTTTACTACAATATAAAAGATGGATACTCCATCAATTGTTAATAATCAATAACAATCATTCAAAGTCATTACAATTCGGAGTTCTGTATTCCGTCATCAGCGATACAGCAGGTTTGTCAGCTAGTGTTGTACGTCAGGTACAATCACACCGGCGGTGAATTGCGAGACCTCATACGCCAATCATCATACCAATCTAATGGAAGTACCACTGTATTGGATTTCTGTTGTTTTTGTTCTAAAATTAGTTGGAAATGCTTTTAATAATGTTTTTTAATATATAGCGTGTAACTGTTAATGAGGGTTTAAAAAGAAGAAGTCTCGTTGAGTTTCTTGCGCCGGTTCTTCTCAGGTTTGAGGCATTAAATTTAGTGAACCGGTGGTAAACTATTTGACGTTCAAAAAATGAAGCTTGTGCCTTCTTATTTTGATTAATTCATTTGACTTTGACTTTGGTGGTTGTCGGTTCGATTCTCACTCGGGAAAATAAGTAAATTTTATCTTCTTTTCTTAGCTCTTGAGTTGAGTTTTGCTTAATAAGTAATTTCGGGCGAACAGCAAAGACACTCGGAGTGTCTTAAGTATTAGGCTCTCTGCACTTCCCCTGCTATGTGGGGAACGTGTGAAGTTGAAAAAAGATATTAAAAAAACGATTTTATGGTTTGTTATTATTTATAGATATAAGCATGATAAGATGAGATAAGCATAGTAGTTTAAATTTATAAATTGAAGTTTAAAGATTTTTGTATTTAATGAGCAGAAAATTGAGAACGAGTAATATATAACAACATATACAAATTCAATAAGTTCATGATTATATGGATGGACAAGATGTGAGTACATGGTATTATAAAAAAAATAATTTCAATTCCTTAAAAAAAAAATTATGAGTGTATAAGAAGAATGACTATATAATAAATGGGATGTTTGTGGCTACCACTCCCTTCTGAGAGAATGGTTTAAAATATTACCATTTAGCCGTTCTGATAAGATAAACTGTATCAGAGAGTTCCTTCATACGTCACAATTAGTGCACAAAACAGAGAAAGGAGTGCCTTGACTCCTTTCCTTTGGCTATCCTACACAATACGAAAAAAATTATAAATCTAAAAAAAAAAATTACCAATTTAAGCAAATTTCTAACATTGTTATTGTATAACAACAAAACAACAACAAAAAAAAACAACAAATCATATCCCTAATTCACAAACAAGGATCAAACAATCAAACTTCCGGACATGTGCTCTTTAACTTTCTTTCCTTTCCATGAAATATTATAGCTGATTATTTAATTAACTATTCTATTCTATACTTTATGTTATAAAGAATAAAGATTTTAATTGCTTAATAGCGTTTCCATTCAAATTGGCCAGCGTTAAGATGTTTTGAGAGGAAGCACTTGCAGCGCGCATGCGTATTACTTACTGCAGATTGGTCAAAAGCGTGGTGTAAATCGTAGTTATATCAGTCGATAGGCGGCCTCTGTAGGGGGTGATCGCGTTCTCCACTCTCTCTCTGTTACGGTACACGTAGTGTTGATGTTTTGTACGAGAACATGAGTTTGTGATCAAAAAATTCTATGTGATTTTTTTATGTAAGTATACGATTTTTAGATTATTTTGAAGGTTTTTTTGATTTTTTTTGGTTTGAAATTAGGGTTTTTTGGGATAGTGCTTGAAAGTTAAATGTGAGATGGTTTTTTGGTTATTATTTATTGTAGAGCTTTTTTGTAAATTATCAGTATTATAAATACTAAAATTACATGATTTTCAGGCAAAATTATTTAAAAAATATGTATTTTTAAAAATTCTAAGTAACCTTTTTATTCTTATTACAAAAACAATATATTACATACTAAACTAAATTCAATATGAATATATCAAATAACTTTTCTGTATATTTAAAGAACAATGTGCAAGTATAAAATTGGAAGTTTAGCAAAATTTCAAAGTTTCATTTCTCTCCAATTCAAAGTTAAAGTACGCTTTTACAAGCTCTTTTGAATGGTTAAAAGGCTAACATTGGTAGCGTTAGCTCTGAGAATAGTGAGAAATGTAGCTATTCACTTATATTTTCTTTGTAAATAAGTTTCTTGTATGATTTTTCATATTTTTTTGTAAGACTGGAGGAATATAATATCAGGAAGATGAATTCGATGACTTGTATGTGCTTTAATATAACGCAATACAAGCATTCTTATGCTAAATTTTCTAGCTATTTATGTCCTAAACATGAAGATTTAAAGTTTTATTTTAGTCATCGAAATAATAATATTCAATTATTTTTTTTCATTTCTTCATTATGATAAAACTTTACGCGTTGTTGAGTTTCATTCAACACACAATATTTCGAATTCAGGCAGAAAGTGTAGAACGAAGTGTCTTTTCGTTAGGTTTTTCCTGACCACTTTTTAATGCTAGAAAAAGCGTAAAGTTGAAAAATAAATAAAGTGCGTCAAAATAGAATTACTTTTATAATTGAAAAATATATTTAGAAAATGTATAAAAATTTTCGAATCCCGTTACGTTCAAGTTTTTATACGTTTTCTAAATGTCTTTTTCTATTTCTTAAGTGTGTAAATAACACTTAAAAATTTTAAAAAGTACTTTTATAATTTCTCGTAAAAATTTAAAACGATTTTACTTAATTTAAGTGTAAATAATTACAAAAACAACATAATTTTTATAACAAATCATAGCTTATTATATAGCGTAAAACTAAAAAACATAAACATATTCACATTACATAGCTTTTTTACGTTAACTAGACTTTTTTAAACAGTCATCAAATAAAAGTTGCTCTTTGCACGAACTCTCGATATCAAGAGCTTTCCGTCTCTACACGAAAGCCGGTGTCGATTTGTAAACAACCGGTTTACAGTTCTATTGCTGTTTTCAGTCATTATTTGTGGTTGAAATTTTGAAAATTTTAGTGTAAACGGAGTTATTTTTAAATCTATGTATTTATTTTATTTATTTTACGTAATAAATATGAACTTTAAAATAAGTGTCTTTTTTGTATATAGTATGTTAACTTTGAAAATAAAACTGGTTAAAATACTAGATTATTTGCGTATATTTTTGATATACTTACTTTACTTACTTCATTAGTTCAGTTGATATAGATTAATATCGAATAGAGTGAAAATCCCAAAAGCCAAATATCGTATTACAGTAGTTAATTTAAAAATACACATATCCGTTAAAGTATATTTCAAATATATTATTTTCTGAGGATAAAAGAAAGTTATATAAAAAAAATTCTACAGCTTTTTCATACATATTGAACATGAAACTGTTGATTCTGATTACAAAAAATAAATAGCTTCACGCTATATCCCGCACACAGCAGGGTAGGCAGAGGGAACCTAGTGTTAAGACACTCCGTTCCCCACTTCCGCCGAATTCGGAGGCTTGCGTGTTAAGTGGCGGAACTTAACGCCGCGCTTTACCTCGACACCAGAGCGAAGAAAATGGAAATATAATTTCCACTCCTCGAGTGGAAACCGAACCCACAACCAGTGCTTTTACAGTTACACGCTTGTGCCACTGGGCCACGACTGGCCACAATATGTATTTATTTTATTAGGTTAGTATATTTCAGATATATTATTTTCTAAGGATAAAAGAAAGTTATATAAAAAAAATTCTACAGCTTTTTCATACATATTGAACATGAAACTGTTGATTCTGATTACACAGGAATATTTTTGTATGATTTTTTTACATAAAACATGTTTTTGTTGAGTTTGAGTCCATGATAAGTAAAGATCGTAAATAATAGGAGAATCGATAGGTCTCTAAAATATTTTCTGATTTCACTTTGTGTAGATTTATATATAGTTTTCATAATATGAAGTTTAGGGCCAGCTGTAGCGCGGTGTCACAAGCGCGTGACTGTAAACGACTGGTTGTAGGTTCGATTCCCAGTCGAGGAGTGGAAATATTTCATATTTCCATTTTCTTCGCTCTGGGCGCTTCTGTCTAGGCAAAGCGCGGCGTTAAGTTCCGCCTTTTAACACACAATGCCTCCGAATTTGGTGGAAAGTGGGAAACGGAGTGTCTTAACACTAGGTTCCGGCTGCCTACCCAGCAGTGTGCGGGTACACATACAGCGTGTAGCTAAAAAAATAATATGAAGCAAGAAAATAATTTTCCCATTACGGAAAGACCAAATTTGGCATAAAATTTCACTGCTCGATGTATATATAATGTTTTTTTCTGGGCTAAAAGAGACAAACAGTGTGTTGACGCTAGATTCTCTCTAACTACTTCACTTTATGAAAAACGTGAAAATGAAAAAAAATACTGATATTTTATATTATTTAGCGCAAAAGCTTTTTCTAATGTTTAAATTCATTCTATATAAGTTTTTACTGTAAGAAAAACTTATAATAGTCATTCTGATATCATTGATTCGTTACGAAATATTTTCTGATGTTCCGGTTGGTACAAATATGCATACAAATAAAATACAATTTATAAGCTAAGAAGCTTTGAGCTTTTCATATAAAAATGTACTAAATTGTCGAATACTTACGTATACTTTTTAATATAAGCTACTTACACGTATCATGAAAGCTCTTGAATCCGATGGAAAATGTTTTTTAAATTTTATACATTTGTATGGAATAGAGTATTTTTTAATATTAGTGTTCTTTTTTTTAGCTTCACGCTGTATCCCGTAAACAGCAGGGTAGGCAGAGGGAATCTAGTGTTATGACACTCCGTTCTCCATTTTCCTCCGATTTTTGGAGGCCTTGCGTGTTAAGGCTGGCTGAACTTAACGCCGCGCTTTGCCTCTACACCAAGTGAAGAAAATGGAAATATTGAACATTTCCACTCCTCGTGAGGTAATCTAACCCACAACCAGTTGCGTTCACAGTCACACTTTGTGCCCACAAGCCACGAGTAGCCACAATGTTATTGTGATTAACAATTAATAGATTCTCCTTATGGTTTGTTTCTATACAGGACTGGACTTAAAAGTTATCACACTGTTATGCATTCAACAAGTGCAGAGTGTAGGGTAGGTCAAAGTAGAACAGATATTGAGCTTATTATAAAGAATGCAGCTCCATGCTTTTTTCCGCACAACACGATAGTTTAGGAGCTAGTGTCAAAACACTCCGTCTTCCACTTTCCACCTGAAACAAAGATATCGCGTGTTGAGTGGCGGAACTCAACGCCGCGTTTGGTACTAGTGTGGGGAAATGAAAATATCATTAAAATAATCTTTCCCCCGAGTGGGAATCGAATCCACAACCATCCTGTCTACAGTCAGATGCTGTCTCACTGCGACATGATGTCCTCATCCGTACTTATATTATAAATGTGAAAGTCTGCTTGTCTATCACGCTTATACGGATAAACTACCAGTCTGTTTCAGAGGAAAAACATAGGCTATTTATTTTTTTTAAAATCAACCTCTATAGGGTTAAAATAGGAGATGAAAGTATATGAAAAATCTACACTGCTTGAACGATATATATTATCGATATAGGTAAATTTTGACATTAATATAGCTGATAATCCAAGGTTAAACATAGGTCACTTTATTTTTCAAAAGTCCACTCCCAAGGGTTGCAATATAACGAAACGGTCATGACCGTTCATGCAGTGAAGCCGCGAAGGGCCGCTGGTACAAATCCTATTACGCGAAAAAAAATTTGCTTAGGAAACGTATAAAACACTGATTTATTTTAACCATTTCCTAAGTATATAAATAACTCTTTAAAATATTAAAAGTACTATAATGTCATTTCATAAAAAGTTATAGATATTCTCTTTAAGCCGCGCTCAGCGGTTAGTCTATCATAATTAAACTAATTAAACGTTATAACAAGTCGACACGCTTAATAATGCATATATTTTTAATACTAATATTTTTACTGTGTACCACGATCTGTCTTGCTATTACTTGCTACTGAAAAAACACAGAGAAAATGAAAATAATTTTAATATGAATCTTCATACAAATTTTTGTCTGAAAGAGATTTTTAATGGAATCTTACATATTTAGAATTTGAATATTACTAAAATTGTATGTGCATGTTCTTCCCACTTTCTGTGAAAAGTGTTAATATACTACAAAAAAAATATGATACGTACGTAAATCCGTTTTTTGTTCATTTTTATTTTATCTGTGCAAATAACGAAGAATATTTTTTTTTTGCTTCACGCTGTTTCTCGCACACAGCAGGGTAGGCAGAGGGAACCTAGTGTTATGTGACACTCCGTTTCCCGCCGAACTCAGAGGCATTGCGTGTTAAGTGGCGAAACTTAACGCCGCGCTTTGCCTGCCACCAGAGCGAAGAAAATGGAAATATTAAATATTTCCACTCCTCGAGTGGGAATCGAACCCACAACCAGTCGTTTACAGTCACACGCTTGTGCCACTGCGCCACGACTGGCCCCATAATAATTATTTGCACAAAACCAATCAAAAAAATATCTTTACCCATAGAAAATACCAGAAACAGAACCCATTACTAATATAAGTTAAGCAATAAATAAATTTAATTTACGCTACGACTATGTACTACTAAATCCTCAGTTATTTCAATTTAAAACAAAATTTTCACTAAATTAAATTGTAACTGTACGGTAATAACATAAATCTAAATTAAAATTTCAAGTAATTATGAAAGCACTTAAAAATATATATTTTGTTAATTTGAACGCTAATGACGTCGTCGTGACTTAGTTAGAAATATTGAATTGCACGCAATGGTCCTAGATTCAAATCGATTTTGGGTTTTTTTATCAACGAACTAGTGAATAAGTGAATAATAGGCTTAGAGTTAAAATGTATACGGTAGAAGTAGGTACGAGAGGAATAATAGCGAGATATTTCTTTCACGCTGTATCCCACATACAGTGGGATAGACAGATGGCACCTAATATAAGACCTAAGACACTCCATTCCCCATTTTTCTCCAAATTCTGGAGGCATTATTTGTTAAGTGGCAAAACTCAACGCCACGTTTTGCCTTGATAACAGAGCGAACAAAATGGCATATTGAATATGTGGCCAGTCGTGGCGCAGTGGCACAAGAGTGTGACTGTAAACGACTGGTTGTGGGTTCGATTCCCACTCGAGGAGTGGAAATTATATTTCCATTTTCTTCGCTCTGGTGTCGAGGTAAAGCGCGGCGTTAAGTTCCGCCACTTAACACGCAAGCCTCCGAATTCGGCGGAAAGTGGGGAACGGAGTGTCTTAACACTAGGTTCCCTCTGCCTACCCTGCTGTGTGCGGGATATAGCGTGAAGCTATTTTTTTTTTATTTCAATTCTTCGAGTGGGAATTGAACTTACAACCAGTCGCGTTTACAGTAACACTTCGTGCCCACAAACCACGACTAGCCTCCAAAATCCTTTTATAATCTAATAAAAGATCTCGGCCTGTCTAGAACTATCATCAGGTCATTTCTAGCACGTATTTCGAAGGTAGCATTAGTAGGATCTTTTTAAATTTTGTTAGGTAAGAAGAGGAGTCTCGGGCAGTGGAGGCAAGCGGTAATACGTATTTTAATGGGCCCATAGAGCCTATACTTGGGTCACAAGTTTCAGGATCTTCTTCAAGTTTCTCTCTTTGTAAAGCTACAGAGCTGTTCATAGAAAATCCATGGAATGCTAAGTAGTTATATCTCCAGATATTCCCTAGACCAATACCTTTAAAAATAGAAAAATATAAAAAATGTTTAAAAATACAATTTATACTAATTTTTGAATTCACTTAAAACTTTTCAACGTTCTCTTAAAATATTTTTCTTATCTTAACAGTAAATAACACTTTATAAAATGATAAAAATAGAATAAAATATTTAACGTAGTGACGTAACACCAATCTCTTTCTTCCATAAAACTAGCTTTTTTGTTTTAGCTTCACGCTCTATCCCGCACAGGCAGAGGCAGTAGGCAGAGGGAACTTAGTGTTAAGACACTCCGTTCTCCACTTTCCGCCGAATTCGGAGGCTTGCGTGTTAAGTGGCGGAACTTAACGCCGCGCTTTACCTCAACACCAGAGCGAAGAAAATGGAAATATAATTTCCACTCCTCGAGTGGGAATCGAACCCACAACCAGTCGTTTACAGTCACACGCTTGTGCCACTGGGCCACGACTGGGCACCTCAAACTAAAACTAACTGAATATAAATAAACCTAACTTGTATTTCATTTCTACCGCACTACGTGTTTAGCAACATAGGCATTAGGCACAGCCTTATAAACTTTCACATTATATGTAATATTATAAATGTTTCGCCTACTTTATGGGAATGTAAGAATTCTACGGTTGAACGCTGCGTACGTTGCTTTCGTAAAATGCGCGTTGAGCATGCGACGTGGATGGAAAAATGTTTCTTTAATATATTTATTTTTTATGGTATAACTTCACGCTTTTTTGCACAGAAGAGTGGTTAGAGAGAGACTACGGTTAAAACACCTTTTATCCTAAATTTGACATATTGTGTGTTAATTGGCGGAACTTAACACCGCACGTGGGCTTTAGGTATCAGAGCGAAGAAATGAAAATAATTCATATATTGGTTATTCTTCCATGTGAAAATCGAATCTGCGACCATTGTGTTTACTGTTAGGCACTAACCTTTCACTATAGTATAATTATTAGAAAAGAAAATTTTGTTTATTATGTATGATATTTTTTGAGGTAAGTGTTAAGGGAAACAATCTCGAATCCGGTAAAAATATTTATGAAACCTTTTAATTTTTTTTATATATTGAGTACGTTAACAATCTTCTTTAATATATTTATTTCTCAATCTTCTTTAATATATTTATTGTTTATGGTATAACTTCACGCCTTTTTGCATAGCAGTGTAGCTAGAGAAAATATAGGGTCAAGACACTCTTTTTACTTTTATTGATATTAACACCGCGCTTTGTCTTTGGATATCAGAGTGAAGAAATGAAAATAATTCATATATTGGTTATTCTTCCATGTGAAAATCGAATCTACGACCATTGCGTTTACTGTTAGGCACTAACCTTTCACTATAGTCTAATTATTAGAAAAGTAAATTTTGGTTACTATGAATTATAATATCGAGATATGTGTTAAGGGAAGCAAATTCAAATCCGGTAAAAATATTTATGTAACATTTTAATTCTTTTTTATAAGGTGATAAAAGAGAACGTACAGCGTTATGTCACTCCGTTCTCCATTTTTCACTTGATCTTATGACTATACGTATATTGAACTACGGAACTCAACACGAAATATACTAGATCAGAATAAAAAAAACAAACCGCTTTACCACTGCGCCACGACGGCCTGTTGAATAATGTCCGTAAAGTATAAAAAATGAGCCTTTTAAATTACATATTTATGACTTATTCAAAGTATTCATTGAAAATGTTAGTTTAAATTTTAGCTTTTTACAATTTTAAACACTAAATATTTTTGAAAATTTAAATAAGTTGTATTTTCATATTTCTGAGTTTATCATATACATAAATTTACACTGAAGATTTCATGTAAAAAGTTGAACGTAACAGAATTTCTGTAAGTCCCAGCGCCTTTGCTAACTAAGCCAACTAACTCCAAATACGAAAGACATTTTAAAGTATGAAATATTTTACTTACATATAAATAATTAAATATACATTTATTTGAAATTAAAGCTTAACTTGCTAACTTATAAAAGCTTAAACTAATTAAAACATAGTAATGTTCTAACAAGGTCGTAATAAAAGCCACTATATGAACTTTTTACTAACAAATCATTTACCACTTTATAAATACTGTAAAAATATATTGTAAACTTATGTCACCGCTCGTTTAAACTTAAAAGCTTAGCATAATAATTTAAATCTTCGTAAATAAGTGACTGTAAAAAGTTCGCGGTATTAATTACTTCTTACCAACAAAATTGATCAATGACCACTCCATAATATAATACAATATAATAAACAATAGCGTAATCACTTAACTAATAACCAAAAACCTTAGCACAACAATCAGAGAACCTCCCAAAAAGCTAATATAAACCAATCATAGTATCGAAAATCCATAATAAAAACCAAACATAATTATTTCTTACTATCAAAATTAATCAATTACCGCTCCAAAATATAATACAATATAATAACAATAACATAATCACTTTCTTAACAATTTAAGACCTTAACACAACAATCAGAAAATCCCCCGAAAAGCTAATAAAAACCAAACATAATTACTTCTTACCAAAAAAATCGATCAATTACCGCTCCATAATATAATATAAACCTACAGCGGGCACCGAGAAAGGGAATTTTAAAGCTTAGAGTAAAAATCCTAATATAATCATCTAATATTAATTATAACCTTCTCACAATAATCAGAAACTAAGAAAAACGACAAATATTCCTCCAAAAAGTTAATAAAAACCAATCATAGTATCGAAAATCTATAATAAAAACCAAACATAATTACTTCTTACCAACAAAATCGATCAATTACCGCTCCATAATATAATATAATATAATGAACAATAATATAATCACTTAATTAATAATTTAATACCTTAGCACAAAAATCTGAAAATCCCCTAAAAAGCTAACAAAAACCAATCCTTATATGAAAAGCCCATAATAAAAACCAAACATAATTACTTCTTACATAATATAATATAATATAATATAATTCTATAGCCGGCACCGAGCAAGGGAATTTCAAAGCTTAGAGCAAGAATCCTAATATAATCGTCTAATATTAATTATAACCTTCTAACAACAATCAGAAACTAAGAAAAAACGAGAAATATTCCTCCAAAAAGCTAATAAAAACCAATAATAATATCAAAAGTCCATAATAAAAACCAAACATAATTACTTCTTACCAACAAAATCGATCAATTACCGCTCCATAATATAATATAATCCTACAGCGGGCACCGAGAAAGGGAATTTTAAAGCTTAGAGCAAGAATCCTAATATAATCACCTAATATTAATTTAAAACCTTCTGACAACAATCAGAAACTAAGGAAAAACGACAAATATTCCTCCAAAAAGTTAATAAAAACCAATAATAATATCAAAATCCCATAATAAAAACCAAACATAATTACTTCTTACCAACATAATCGATCAATTACCGCTCCATAATATAATATAATCCTATAGCGGGCACCGAGAAAGGGAATTTTAAAGCTTAGAGCAAGAATCCGGATCGAAAGTAAAGTAGCGGATAATCCCCGCACTGAATCCTGGGCCACGCGCGATCTGTTTAATTAACTATTTCTTACTACACATTGTTTTAGAGGAATGTAAACTGATCGGAGCTTTCGATGGGAGCTTTTTGAGATATTTGCGGGATGAAAGCTTCTTTGTTGGTTTAGTTTAGATGTAGACGGTAGACGCTAGGGGCATAATGTTTGACTGTATAATGGGAATGGTTGTAAGTTCGATTTTTATTCGAGGAATTGAAATATTTAATATTTGATTTTCTTTGCTCTGGTGTTGAGGTAACGTAGCGCGTTGAGCTTCGCCATTTGACAGGTATCGAGATTTCGGCGGAAAGTGGGGAACGAAATGTCTTAACTTTAGATTCCCTCTGTCTACCCTGAGGTGTGCGGGATAAAGTAGGACGCTAAAAAAAATATTGGTGGATGAGAAAATAAGATAATTATGTTAAGATGTACTGAGGGATAATTAGCGGTTAAGTGTTACTAAATCGATAAATATATGCAATAAAATTTTGCAAAAAATAGTTTGGATTGTTTGTTCATATATAACTTATTTAGTAAATTTATGTTAATACAATACATAATATAAATATTTTGTTTAAGCAACGATTGTTATTTAAATTTTATTAATTCAATAATTTAGTAAAATGTTTATATTATTATAAAATATCAAGAAAAGTCTCAGGAGAAGACTATTTTTATAAAATAGTGCATCATGAGTACACTTAAGCCAATGATTCTCAACCTTTTTTTTGTTGCGGCACATATTTAACGATTTCAAAATTTAGCAGCACACAAAGAAAAAGATTTTAAATGATATAATCTAATAATATTAACATTATTATATATTTGCAAAATTCAGCGGCATACTTTGGAAATTTGGCAGAATCGAATCAAATCAAATAAATTTGACATACACTTTTGTACATAGTGTTATGCACGTGGCTAAGAGAAGGTGTCAACGGGTACCTTCTAGTTAATTTATTTACTATACCTCTGTAAACCGGAAATGGAAGGAGTGACGAGCCACTACTTTCTTTCCTATTAAATATAATATTAAAATAACATACAAAGCTGTGAATATAAAAAAAATACGTTTTGGAACAAGTTTGTGCTAGCAATTTGTGCTTTCTTTTATAAGAATTATATAGTTTCCTAAGTAAAAAGTCATGTACCTATAATATTGGATAGAGGTTAAGTCGTAATGTTAGTAGTAAAAATATGGTTTTTATTTGTAAATTTGAGCTAAGTTGAGTTTAGTGCTAACGATTTTATCTACAAAGCCTTGCTGGTTTCTTTATACACAGTAGGGTATTCTGAGAGAAATTAGTGTCAAAATATTAGCTTCTCTATCTGACCAAAGTTGAGACATTGCGTGTTGAGTGGCGGAACATAACACCGCGTTTGTCTTGTTCACCAAAGCTAGTTAAAAAAAATATAATTATAATCATTCTTCCTAGTGTTAATCGAGCCCTTAATCAATTGCATACTGCCAGAAGCTGTCCACTGCTCCATGATGGTTTTATGTTAGTTTTTTAAGGGGTAAAACGTTCCCATAGCTTTGCATAAATAAATTACTCCTTACTAAAACTATTTAATATACGTCGCTAAAGGGATGCAGAAAAACGCAAGTTATTTCTATTTCTATTAACCATGCGAGTAAAGACGTGGGCAACAGCTAGTGTAGTCATAAAATGAAATTGTAATGCATATACATGCACTTAGATATCTATTACTTCAAATGTATGGCTACTACAATACACAATACTGTATAATGCAGGCTTCAACCGGAACTATTATTGAGCATCAAATTAGTTCTCATTTAATGTGAATGTGCCTTAATATGTCTGACTGAACAGTGATTGTGGGTTCAATTACCATTTTAGGGGTGTATTAATAATTGTATTATAGAAATTGAGGCTATTGTGGCGCAGTAGGACAAACGTGTGCCTGTAAACGACTTGTTGTGAGTTCTATGGTGTCGAGGCAACGCGCGGCGTTAAGTTCCGCCACATAACACGCAATCATTAAAGGAAATAATTATATTTGAATTATTTTTGTTTCTCTTTACTATGTAAGGTATGTATTAAGTTCCGCTACTTAAGATGCAGTCTCGATTTGGGGCCTTAAGTTGAAAGCGGTGTGTCCTGACACTTTCTGGGTTCTCTCTGACTTAACTGCTATAGAAAAATATTATGGAAGTTCTTACTGTCTGGCCAAACAACACGTTGCATTTTGTTATTCTAATCACAATTTTTCGTGTTGAGACGGAAAATGTGCTACGTCTCGTCAAATCATCTCAACTTTTTTTTTTGAAACCTAGTGTTATGACATTCCGTTCCCTACTTTCCGCTGAATTCGGAGGCTTTGCGTGTTAAGTGGCGGAACTTAACGCCGCGCTTTGTCTCGACACCAGAGCAAAGAAAATGGAAATATTAAATATTTCCACTCCTCGAGTGGGAATCGAACCCACAACCAGTCGTTTGCAGTCACAAGCTTGTGCCAGTGCGCCACGACTAGCCCCACTCAACTAAGTTGCTAAAACGAGATATGATTAAAAGTAAAAAGTCCTTTTAGCGTTTTTTATACTACTTCTAATTTTTTTTGTATCTGTATTTTTATCACTTGCTTTTTTGTAAACAAAATAATTAACTTTTTTTGAATTTGAATTTGAATTTATAAAAAAAACACTTAAACTAGATTGGACTTAGTTTTTAAATTTTTAATAAGTTAATAATAAACAATTACACATATATTATTTATAAAAAATATTAAACTGAAAAAATAACCAACATATCGTAACAAAAATTTACAGCTTCCATACACCCAAACACTTAACAAACTCATACAAAGAAAATAATCACAGAGCCGTACTAAGAACGTTAATGCATACCAAAGAGATCCTTTTACGATCGGCAAACAAGCTCATTGTGCTAACTTTCCATCCTATACAGTGACGTGTAAAAATTTCCATTGTAATCTTAATGCATCCATTTTGGTGAAATTCAAAGGACGATGTAATTTGGTTTATGAAAAAATAGGTAAAGTGAGTATTAAATGCGTCAAATTAAAAATAATTTAATTTTAAATGTTTGTTTAGTAATTATGTGAATGAATAACTAAAAGGCCAGTATGGCGCAGTGGGACAGTAACTGTAATTGCGATTGGTTGTGGGTTCGATTTCCACTGTTGGAACTTCAAATAATTGTAATTTAATGTTTCTTATCACTGCTCTAGTAAAGAAAGTAAAGCGCGACGTTGAGCTCCGCCACTCATCACACCATGTCTCAGGTAAGAAAGGAGCGGAAAGTGGAGACCGGAATGTTTTGGCACTAGATTCTCTCAGACTACGCTGCTATGCAACAAAAATTATTGTATATTTAGATAATCTCATTTGTCGAGATTATTATACATTGGGTCCCTGAAATAGGCGAAAACTAAAAACGGGGTGACTTTACACTAGGCTGTATTAATATTTCGACGCTGCTGGTAGTAGTACACAGCTGGGACGGTTTCCATAAGGCGCGGGTTCGAGTCACGCTGCGTTCAAAGGTTTATACGTTTTCTAAAAATATCTTTTTCAATTTAATAAGTGTAAACAATATATTTTTTTTTTAGTTTCTCCCTGTATCCCGCTCACGGCAAGGTAGGCAGAGGGAACTTAGTGTTAAGACACTTCGTTCTCTACTTTCCGCTGAATTCGGAGGTATTGCGTTTTAAGTGGCGGAACTTAGTGCCGCGCTTTGCCTCGACACCAGAGCGATATTTTGAAGTGTTAAAAAGTGTTTAGTTAAAAAGATTCATATATACTATACCATGGACATGGGTACTAATATACCGATACTCAGATACTCAGGAAATTGGAATATCTCATGGGACCTTCTTGAGACGATTGACTTATATCAAAATTGAAATAGCTGTTTTTGTAAATAAATATTGTGGCCAGTCGTGGCCCAGTGGCACAAGAGTGTGACTGTAAACGACTGGTTGTGGGTTCGATTCCCACTCGAGGAGTGGAAATTATATTTCCATTTTCTTCGCTCTGGTGTCGAGGTAAAGCGAGGCGTTGAGTTCCGCCACTTAACACGCAAGCCTCCGAATTCGGCGGAAAGTGGGGAACGGAGTGTCTTAACACTAGGTTCCCTCTGCCTA
Source organism: Dryas iulia moderata (assembly GCA_019049465.1). Taxonomy (NCBI): domain Eukaryota; kingdom Metazoa; phylum Arthropoda; class Insecta; order Lepidoptera; family Nymphalidae; genus Dryas; species Dryas iulia. The sequence continues at coordinate 14,437,015 of CM032429.1, forward strand.
CCCTGCTGTGTGCGGGATATAGCGTGAAGCTATTTAATTTAATTTTATTTAATTTAAGTTTCCTCTGTCCTGCTGTGGACGGGATACAGCATGAAGCTAAAAAAATAGTTTTTTTTATGATTTTAACACTAAAAATATATCAAAAGCTTAGATAAAACAAAAAAAAAGAGAAAAATGTTTCGAATTTATCGTTAGAGATTTAGAAAATGACGTTATATAAAGAAAAAGACGAGATAGACTCTTGTGATTTATGTGATAGAAAATATAGGTGGCTGATGTCGAACGTAACGGCGCATTATTTCTTTACAAGAAAAGTGATAACATTATACTCGTAGAAGACATGTAATAAGTTTATTTATTGTAGAAGTAATTTCTTTGGCTTTTGTAGTTTTTTTAGTGTCACTCTTTATTCAGAGAGGCAGAGAGAACCTAGTGTCATGATTCTCTGTTTACGAGATGAGATGCGTTGAGATTTTTATATATATTCTAAAAATATTTTTATATAAGTCAAGGTGTTGTATTTATTTTCAATTTATTCTAGTTTATTTATATTTTTAGCTTCACGCTGTATCCCGCACACAGCAGGGTAGGCAGAGGGAACCTAGTGTTAAGATACTCCGTTCCCCACTTTCCGCCGAATTTTGGAGGAATTGCGTGTTAAGCGGCGGAACTTAACGCCGCGCTTTGCCTCGACACCAGGCGAAGAAAATGGAAACATTAAATATTTCCACTCTTCGAATGGGAATACAACCCACAACCAGTCCCTTTACAGTCGCACTTTGTGCCTCAGCGCCACGACTGGCTCAGTTTAATTTATAGTTGAAGTTATCTTTAAATAGTTAAATGCAAGATTTTTTTTTAATATTTTTTAATATTCGCGTCATTTCTCAGCGTAGAAATCGATTATTATAACACTATGTGGTCATAACAAAATATAATCGACTTTACAATGTTTCTCAAAAGTGAGTAAGACATTAGAACATTCTTTGTTCAGAAAGTCCATTCGAATAACGTATTGATGCATTTAATCGACTTAATTTGGACTAAAGCTTCTATATCCAATAAGTGCCGGATTTTCTTAAATAAATTATACTGGCGTCGGTATTAAAACCGAACTCTATTTACATTATCTTAGCTTATTTTTAAATGCACTGGACTGAAGTAAATCTTTTAAAAGCATTTCATTCGAATACAAAAGGGAAATTTCAGCCTTTGAATGTATATAATTTTTATATCAGTAAACGAGTAGAAATAAGGAGAAACTTTTATAACTTTATAGTTACACTATGATGGCCATAGGCCAATCGTTGTAGAAAGAGTTTAAAGCAGTTCCTAGGATGTGTGACATAAGTGTTTAAGGAGCCACTTTGCAATGCGTTAATGCTCACCTTCCCTATCTGAGTTTTTCTCTTTACCTAACTAAATTTGAAAAGATCCTATTAATGCCACTTTTCAAATATGTAAAAGTGAACTGATACACGTGACATATCAAGATGTTTTAATAGATTATAGTGTAAGAAAAAGTCATTTAAAGAAAACGTATAAAAATTTGAACGCAGCGGGATTCGAACCCGCGCCTCCTGAATCCCGTCCAGGACCACGCTCTCACCACTGAGCCACATTTTCCTAAGTGTGGGGAATAAAACTTTAAAAATGTTTAAAAAGAAAAAAAAAGATTATAGAGTAATTTCGCTATTATACCTTGCGCGCCTACTTCTACCGCCTACTAATTAACCTTAATATTTATCCCATTCCTGGTCAGTCCCTACTAAATTTGAGTTATTTGTTTGCTTTCTGCAGAACTATAAGTTCTACCAGTATTATATATTTTAAGCTTATAGAATAATTAAAAAAAAACCAGTCTGGGACACAAGAGCCATTGTTCTCAGGGATTTCCGTTTCTCAACTCATATATTATACTCATCTACGAAATTATCTCTAAATTTAATGATAACAGGTAAGATATTTCATCTTCAGTCATCTCTTCTATACTTTTTAGTTGGATAGTATACAGAAGGATGGTCTAGAAGTAATTTGTACGTAAAGCAATTCTTTTTTTTCGTTTAGCTTCTTTATGAAATATACATATATCAAATGATAAAGTCCCAACGACACTACGTATCTGAATAAAGGAATGAAAATATTTTTAATTATAATGTATACTTTAAAGGGACCACCCATTTTCAACCCACTAACTCTATGCTTACAATATTGAATTTTAAATTAAAATTTTACAACTGTACAACAATGGTGGTCAAACTTAGACCAAAAGTCCAAGGTTCTCATCCAAAGCGTTATCAGAAACAAAAGTTATCAACTTTTTCTATCAAGAATATAATGCATTGTTGTAAGAAAATTGCGTATATCATACCCTCGCGCCTTCCAACACGTGTAAACGCCAGTTTTGCGCCAGTCATTGGGTTATGGGAATAAAGGAATACAGAGCGATTGGGAATTTGTTCACATATTTGTGTATACTATATTCATTCTGATAATTGGGGCTATTGTGGCACAGTAGGGCTGATCCTGACTTGAAACGCGATGATTGTGATTTTGATTCCCATTTGGGCCAATATTTAATTAATTTATATTTAAATTTTCATTTTTCTGCTTTGGTATCTAAAATAAAGGGTAGTGTTTAGTTGCACCACCCAACAGGCAACGTCTCGATGTCAGACAAAAAGTGGAAAACGTAATGTCTTGTCACTAGATTCTTTCTGACTATCCTATGCGGGAATAAGGGACGCTGCAAAAAAACTATATTAGTTATATTTATTTTTATTATGATGGAGGTGTAGAACAGTGGGTCAGCGTCTGACAAACGACAAATTGGTTGTGGGTCGATCCTTACTCGGAGGTATGATTATATTTAAATTATTTATAATATGATATGAATATATGCATAGCATTGGTTAAATGGGGCAATATATAGTTTTTGTTTTTGAAGACTAATCTCATAAATCTTTAATTCAAGTAAAAATACCTTACTCTTAATCCTGAATCTTCAACTATTTTCATTTTGAAATTCAACAAAATTAGACCAATGGACAGTGAAAGTATAATAACAGACAGATTTTCGCATTTTTGATCTTAGTATATATTTTCTAACAACTTTTTCAAATGAAGTCCCCGAGTTACTAAACTAAGTCTAGTTGCAGAAAGGCTATCAGACTATCTTCGATTTTCAAGTTAATTATAATATATGATAGGTATATTTAATATAACGTAGCGTCTGTTATATATTTTGGTTGAAATGATTGCAATAATGAATATGAGTTTTATGCTCCCAAGGCCCGACGGCTATACATTAATTAGCATGAACACTGCAAAGTGAATATAAATTTCGTTTCGAAATAATGTAATATAGTATGACGCTGATATAGCTCAGTGAAACTTGTCTTATGGCATGATATTGTATTCAAATCTTACAAGAAATAGCCAGTAGTTATTTTTAAAATGAACTTGTTTTCATCGCACATGAAAACGAAGGTATATAGTGTATATTTTTTATACTTACTCATGCATTTCGTAGCGTATTGGTACAACGTTTGATTGTATACCCAACGGTTGTGGGATCAATTTCCACTCACACAACATTTTCATTTCTTTACTCTGGTGATACGTACATCATCGAAATAGTACATTGAATCCGCTAGGCGGGGCTGGATAAAGAACTTGGTGTTGAGCAAGAACTTGGTACTGGGCTTTCTCGGCTTATCCTACCATACAGGAAAAAGAATGAGAAAATTAAAAAAACATATAAGGGTTGAAACGTAAAGCTGCACCTATCATGACCACAATATTCAATTTAAATACAAACACTGTCCCGACCGTAAAATTATATTCTTCACTCGCACATCTAACTGCGTCATGATACTATAAACATTATTTATTAATTCTACATATTGCTATCTAATAACTATAAAAAGCAATAGTTTAAATATTGCAAATCGCGGATCTTCGCATTACGAGTACAGTAGTAATCAAATATGTGAAGTCGTGGCAGAGGGCCGTCTGACTAAACAAGATAAACCCCAATGTGTTGGCGTGTAAACGTGTAATTCTCAGCTTTGACAACCCTGAGTTCTCAGAGCTCAGATGTGTGGTGCAAGTCTTGAGAAACACGTTGAAAAATCAAGAAAAACTTGTAATAAGAATTTAGGTAATTGGATTTGAACCCGCTGCTCTCGGTAACCGTTTAATGCTCGGCTTAAAGGTGAGACCGTTTGTAGTGTTTACTATTTTTTAAATGTATTTATTTACCGCCACTCATACTTTTCTTTCGATTTCTTGAGTTATGAGATAGTACAGCAGTAAATTATGTACATATTCTTCATTTTGTTTTATACTATATCCATTTTGTAAATATTAATTTTTATATAAATATTTCTCATACTGTAAATATAATTAGTGTGATATTTTATCTAAATATAAAAGAATGATAGCTGAAATTAAAAATGAAGCATTCAAAATTTACATAATTGGAACTTACTGACACACCAAAGTAAGTATATGTTCTATGTTACAAGAGAAACGCAAACCAAATAATTGTTTTTTTGTAAAGGCAAACATGAGTATTATTTACGAGCAACGCTGGCAACCTAAGACACTTAATTTTCCTCAAAATAATTAATTAAACGATATTAAAACATTATACGTAACTTATATTTCTATTTATATAATTCATATTAGATGCTAGCAAAAATCGCCATCTCTTATACATTAGACAGTCCAGTCGTATTATCACGTGAACGCCTTTTCGAGATTCCGTCTCCTCTCTTAATAATATTACTGTACTTTATTACGTCACTAATGATTGTCGTCCTCACGCTTTCAGGCGCCATTGTATTAAATTACTAAAGACGTCATGTTATGAATAATGTTATTAAATAGATTCCAGAAGAGATTTATTGTGGATTTTCTTTGAGAATATACCTTTTTTTACATTTTTTTCCATATAAAGTAGTCGGGTAGTTAGAAAAAATGTTTTGTAAACGTACACGCTGTTTTGCCGTCATTTTTTGTTTTAACTTGAGGCATTGCTCTTTGGAGTGGCGTAACTAAACCATGTGTTTTGTCTTATCACAGTGAATAAATGGAAATAATTTATATGATATAATATTTTTTTTGTGTGAGGATCGAATGATAATCGATAGCAGAGGGTAGAACAAAATGCAGCGTTTAGTTCCGCCACTCAATATGCAAAGTCTCCATATTGGACTAAAAGTTAAGAATGATAATGATGTTTTGAAAGTTTTTTCTGAATTGAACATAATACGCTGGAAAAAACGTTAACGTACCAACTAATTTCATAGAATAATTTCATAGAGAAAGTTTATTAATTATATAACTAGCTTAATTTAATATAAATGTATATTCAAAACATATATTAATTCAACAGAAACACCTTGTTAGCAATATAAGATGTACAGCCGTCAGCTACACCACTACTCTACTTACTTGAGTTGCACGAATCGTGTAAGATGATGCAAGGCTAATTAACACTTCCAACGTATACTATGTATCTCTTTACCATATTACTAAGTTTCTCTAATTCTCACTTTATACGTATATTATATAAGTGGAGTGTAATGAATTCTCTTTATAGGATTGTAAGCTTGTTGTGAAAATTATTGTATGGAAGTGTTATATTGAAATACTTGAAAGTTAAGGTGTTATTACTGTTTTTGTTTAAGGTTTCAATTTTTCTACCGAATTTAGGTCATCGTTTATTCTGCATAATAGAGTAGGCAGAGAAAATCTAGTGGTAATATTCACTCCACTTTCAAACCAGATATTGCGTTTTTAGGGGCGGAATTAAAAAAAAACATTAAATTAATATAATAAATATTATACTCACTGCTATGTGTTTCGCATATAAGTATATATTTAAAACGCACTTTGTTATGGCAACGCATATTATACTGTCTGTCTGTCTGTCTGTTACGCTTTTACGGCTAATCTATCGGTCCGATTTGGATGGAATTCGGTATGAAAATAGTTGAATACTTTGATATTGGGTTAAACTAAAGTAAAAACTCTAAAGAGTAGAAAAAGGAGATGAAAGTATTTATGAAAAATCAGAACCGGTTCACCAATTTTGAAGACTTCTCAGGAACATAGTTGATGACACAAGGCCAAACATAGGCTATTTATTTTTTCAAAGAAATAACTGTTTGGGCTAAAATAAGGGATGAAAATTTGTTTGAAAACACAGTCAACTACGATGTGATCTTCAATTTCTTGTTCGAATATTCAATAAATGCAGTACAAAATACAAGTATATATACATAGATATATCCATGTACGTATGTACGTATGAACAAGTATTGTGGCGGTGCTTTCATTCCCTGTCAGATCTCGCTTGCGGTTAATTAGACAACGATCCCTTTCATATTGTAGAGTTAGATTCTACAGAATAAACTTAGCATTGTTAGTATCTACGATGAAAACTAATATGCTTGTTATGGGATTAAAGATTATGGGGAAATTGTTGAATTATTTTGTAATGTGTAGTAAGGTTTCATTAATTTATAATTCAAATATTCAGAATAGAAATTAGTTCTATGGAGAAAAGTTCTTCACTAAGGAATGAAGAAGAAGAAGAAGTGTTAGTAAATAGGGGTAAACTTTCAAACAAAGGTAGACAAAGGTACGAATTTAGTGTCTAGACACTATGTTTTTCACTTTCATTCTAATTTTCAGTCACTGTGTTTGAAAAGGCAGAACTCATTAACTTATGTTTTACCTGAGGAAAGAACTGAAATTTATTTAAATACAAACATTCCCCAAGTGGGAATTGAACCTAAAACTATCATATTTATACCCAAATACTGTGCCATGTATCGTAGACTTTAGTCCTTTCTGCCTACACTTATGTCCTTTCTATGTAGGTGTGTAGTTGAGAATTTTACATTATTTGAACTTAAACAAACATTTTCTCCGTAAAAAATGTAAAAATAAAATTTGACATACCTCTAGACTCTCTATTTTGAAGTCTTGTTTTCGAAGCACTAAGTCTGATCCAAAACATATTTATTGCCAAATATATAGTAGCATTTACACTTATCATTTCACATTAATATAATTGCTCGTGTATATATAATTCAACTCATTTAATATCAAAGCGGAATGATATTAAGCGATGCACAAAGCAATCCTAGGATTAGCTTGACTAGTTCCAACTTTAGTATGAATCTCCAAGTCATTAAAGTAAGTCGTAATTAAAGGGAAGATATTTCATGAAATTACATGATTTTAACAAAAAATTGTATTTAATTTTTATTTTAAGTGACTATACTATGATTTCCAGTTATAGTCTGTTTTCTAAATGGTTTCGAGACCGTTTTTTTAATGAACAAAGGGATGCCATCGAACCGGAACACATCACCAGATGTTTGGCGGTTCGTCTTTCACATGATAGTGGTCGCGAGCCAGAGAACGAATCTCCTACCACCAAGCTTCTGGGCTTCTGGCCTTTTACGGGACGCTGCCCAGCGACGGAGGGAAATTGTATTCTAACCCGTCCCCCCACGGGTAACCATTCGTGTTGAGTGGCGGAACTAAACACTGTTCTTTGTAATGAAAATAGTTATAATCATTCCCTCGAGTATTTACTAGCAATCGCAACTACAGTTAGACGTTGTCCCGCTGCGCTCTGATGGCCTTTACGAGAGAATGGAAAACGGAGTGCCTTGATTCTACGTTCTTTTTCTTTTTGTACCCTGCTATGCTGGAAAGATCATAAAGCCACAAAAATGCAGCAAAAGTAGTTGACTTACTTATCTTCACGCTGTATCCCGCACACAGCAGGTTAGGCAGAGGAAACCTGGTGTTAAGACACTCCGTTCCCCACTTGTAGACTTACTTATTTTTCTTAAATACACTAATAATAATTTTAGTCGGCAAATACGCTTCGATCGTCTATTATAAAACGTAAAATCTCATCTCCCGTTTTTCGTAGAAATTTTGAGGCATCCGTTCTTAGTCTTCTCCTATACTTTCCAAGATATTGTGTTAAATTTTGCCCTTTATGGCCAGACTGTACATTGTTTGTCAGTCACTCGGTAACTTAAGAGCTTTATATATATAATATATAAATAGGTAAAGTGGGATTAGAAAGAAACAACTTAGACGTTCGTGTTATCAGTTACTATTGTTTTAAGCACATTGTTTTCGAGATTTTTGCATTTTTAAAATAAAACTCGACTTACTTATATTATGATGCCTAATTAATTTAATTGACATTAAATTTTTTCTCATATTTTTTTCATAAAATTATTATCTAAGTAAGACTGGTAGAAACAGAGGTGATTATCATTTTCCCTTTTTTCTTTACAAGTCCACTCAACATGCAAATTTTTTCTAACGAATTGCTAGAAATTTGTATGAAGTTCAAGGACTCCATTATAATACATTAACCTTCGCAAGTCAGTCGCTGTCAACAAAGAGTTCCAGTAAAGGGCGGTCCAAGTTGTTTGCATAAAAGCTAAGGTCATTGCTATATTAAAGTTTTTTTTTTATATGATTTGTGGGATTTTTTTCTGTAGAATAGTAGTAAATTGTAGTTATTTAAATTAAGGTTTGGCCATAGTGTTTTTCAGTTTCACGCTTTTCCTTGAATAGTGGAGTAGGTAGACTACCTAGCACACTCTGGAGGTACTCCGTTCTTTACTTTCCGCCTAAATTTGAGACTTAGAATTTGAATCCTAAACTCAGAACTCCATAACCCGCTCAAGTGGGAAGATGTAAATATTTAATTTTTTTTTAGCTTCACGCCGTATCCCGCACATAGCAGGGTAGGCAGTAGAAACCTAGCGTTAAGACACTCCGTCTCCCACTTTCCAACGAATACGGAGCCTCGGCACCAGAGCGAAGGAAATGGAAATATTAAATATTTCCACACCTCAAGTCGGAATCGAACCCATAACCAGTCGTTTACAGTTTGTGCCACTGCGCCACGACTGCCACCACAATTGTTTAAATATTATAATTATTCCCATATATGGAAGTTGAATTCACAACGATTGCGTTTATAGTCAATATTTTAGCACTGTGCCACGATTGCTTTGGAAATAGTTATATTAGTTTTAACTATGATTTAAAATTTATACTTTTCTCTCGTTAAATCAAACCTTGCGGTTAAGATAAAAGTTATTCATTTTAAATTAAAAGATGATCTAACTTCTTTCAAAAGATAAAATATGTTTCTTTAAAAACATAGTCTGTCGTGGCGCAGTGGCACAGACGTGTGACTGTAAACGAATGGTTGTGGATTCGATTTCCACTACCATTGTATCTCCCATTCCCACACTTTTTTCGCTTTGGTGTCGAGGCAAAGTGCGGCGTTAAATTTCACCACTTAACATGTAATGTTCCGAAAATTCAACGAAAAATGGGAAACAAAGTGCCACAACACTAGGTTCCCTCTGCCTACCATACTGTGTGCGGGATATAGGGTGAAGCTAAAATAAAATGACTAAGTTGGCTATTAGATTTTCTAGAATTACAAGTCTGCAAAAAATAGGTATCTTGGTCTGAAAGAAAGATCTTTTTAGTTTCTACAGACACATATATCAATAGAATTACTTTCTTATAATTCATATTAAATGTCTGAGACATAAAATTCGAGGGATGATATTCAGTGTTATAGTTGGCATAAAGTTATAAGACCTAGACAAAAGTTTTTTCTTTTATAAAGCATATTACATATAGAATTGGCGCAGTTATAGCGTACTGGAGTAGTATCTTTGTAACCTCAGTGGTTATGGTTCCAATTTGTACTTAGAGGAATATTTATATCTAAACAAATAATATAATGATGAAAAGCCCGCTTTAGAATCCTCCCCAGTAGATTTGTTCTCCGACTGGCTAAATACCACTATCCACGTTAGAGAGTACCTACACTACAGGCTACGTTGTGGCTAGTCGTGGCAAAGTGGCACAAGCGTGTGACTGAAATCGGCTGGTTGTGGGTTCGATTCCCACTTCCCACACAGTGGAAATTATATTTCCATTTCCTTCGCTCTGGTGTCGAGGTATAAAGCGCGGCGTTAAGTTCCGCCACTTAACACGCAAACCTCCGAATTCGGCGGAAAGTGGGGAACGGAGTGTCTTAACACTAGGTTCCCTCTGCCTACCCTGCTGTGTGCGGGATACAGCGTAAAGCTAAAAAAAAAAAAAATGATGTGTTCCGGTTCGATAGTATGTAAGCCAGCTTTCCCTATTTCCATCATCCCCATCCTTCTTTGCTCCTTCCCTCAAGGTAACGGCAGCGCATCTACAACTTTTCTAATGTTGTGGATGCCCAAGGGCGAAGGTAACCACTTGCCTTCAGAGGGTTCTTCTGCTCCTTTAGAGTCAAACTTAGGTTACTTTTTTTCAAATATCAACCTTAAAGAGAGAAAGTGAAAAAGGGGGTGAAACTTTGAATGACAAAATTTAAACCGCTTGACTGATTAGTCGCTTAAAATTAAGTTGATTTTTCCACTACTGTAAAAACTCCGACTCATAGTAGATAAACAATAAATTTTAACACTATATTCCATCTTCTTTATGCGAGTAATATCCAAAGCTAAAAATACATACAAATTCACAACCAAAATTAACTAAAAATACAATTTTTATGTAAAAAGCTAGAATAAAAATACGATTTTATATATTAAGAAGTGAGAAATCATTTAGTAACATTACATAAGCAGTAGTTTCACGCAATAACACACATTAGCTATTTTATTACGGCACCGCCCCGATACTATCGGCGTCGTCAAGAAGCGTGAAAGTATGATTAATTTCCACCCTTGAATTTATTGTTGACATTAGTATATTGAAGTGGACATTTTTATGTTTATTTGGTTTTTTTTTGAGATGGTATTTTTATTAGTTTGACTAATATTAAACTATTAACGAGTTTTTATAAGAAATATTAAAAAATTGGGCCAGTCGTGGCGCAGTGGCACAAAGTGTGACTAAATTGTGGGTTCGATTCCCACTCGAGGAGGGGAAATATTTAATATTTCCATTTTCTTCGCTCTGGTGTCGCGGCGTTAACTTCCGCCACTTAACGCGCTATGCCTCCGAATTCAGCGGAAAGTGGGGAAAGGGGTGTCCTATCACTCAGGTTCCTTTTGCCTACCCTGCTGTGTGCGGGATACAGCGTGAAGCTAAAAAAAAATTAGGAAATTTCTTGTCATGAAAATTGCATATTGTGAAGTACCTACTGTAAAATTGATTAATTGTGGATTATATTTCCACTAGGGGATTAAAATTTGAATTATTTCCATTTCTTGACTCTGGTGACAAGACATAGAGCGAAGTTGAGTTTCGCCAGTCAATACACAATATCTCGGATTCAGACGAAGTAGTAAACGGAATGTTTTGCTACTAAGTTGTCTTTGCCTTTTCTGCTTTGTAGGAAATAGCATGAATCTAAAAAAAGACATAGTGATTGTATGTTTGAATCCAACGCTGTACTTTGCTTCCCCAAACATATGAAATGAAAACTCCTTTAATTTTTCGTTACAAACTAAGTGATTGACTGGCAACTGGCGTACAAAGGTTAATTTTCGGTATAGTTTCTGTGGAAAATGTAACCACTAATAGAAAATTTCTCTAAATTCCTAGGAGGGTTGGAAATACAGGTTACGTTATGGTACCCAAACAAAATTGGAGTAACTTTGAAATAAAACTATTTTAACATGAGTGATCCTGTATATTTATGGTAGGCCAAAATATATTTTAGTAAATCCGGCATTTTTAACACTTTACAGTAGTCCGCAGGTAGATTGAGGTTGCATTTATCTGTCAGTTGATACAATTATTATATCAAACTAAGGCCAATGATTCCCTTTTACTAAGGCAGTGCGCGAGGCAATAACGAAATCATCGATATCGAAAAAGAAGTTAAGGGTTAAAACTCATTTTTGAGTAAAGGCAGTTCTACATAAGAATAAAAAATAAGTAACAATGCATAATCATAACCTCTTTATTACGGCGTTTAACGTTTGGGTCTTAGACCTACATACTTCTATTGTAATATGATTTATTAAGCTACATACATTAAGGTCATCATGGCGCAATAAGAGAGTAACTGTATGTACTCGGTTAAATGAGGGTTCTATTCTGAGTCATTGGAAGAAAATGTAAAAACTCTTTCGATTATTTCCCCTTAAAAACATACTGTTGTGTTCTGCAATTTAAAAAACACATATTTGCTTAAATGGGGAACAGCTCTTTCAAAAACAGTTCTTTGTAAAAAAGTAGAAAAGAGAGATAGTGGGACTTAAAATAGAAGAAAAATATATTTATGATGAATAAATATTATGCAGGCCATTCAGTTCACCACGACCCGGTGGTTCTGTGTCTGACTGCTGGTTATGGGTTACAACCCACTCACAAGAATTATATTTAAATTATTTTTGCTTCTTCATTTAATATTGCAAATCTTAACACTCAGTCTCAGATTTGGAACGCGGAGTGTATTGACACTATATTATATATTTTCTATGCTCGAAAAAATCTTAAAAAAAAAACAAACCTCATACTAACTTAAAAGTACATAAAAAGTTCATTTGACAATAGAACCTTTTCCAGACCAATATAAAGGCTGTATTTCATATTTCCCTACATACAATTTTACACCTTGCTGTTCACTAAATAGACATGTAAATAGGACGTACAGGTTTCTTAATGGTATTGCAACAAAAGAAATAAGTAACAAAGCTATCGGTAATAATTCATCGTTAGCTTCAAATGGACGAATATAATGATTGTGCAGCAAAAGTGGTTTTTCCATATCGCAGCTTGTGATGAATGTGGAAACCTGCTTACTTGTAGTGAAAAGTAATGTTAGAGAGAACAGGATTTGATATTATTTATTAAAGTGTTATTAAAATAATTAGGAAATGGGAAACATTTTTAGAAAATGTATAAAAATTTGAATCCAGGTAGATTCGAACCTGCGCCTCTTTGAAACCAAGTCAAGCTCTAATCGCTATGCGTACTATGTGGCTACGTCGAATTTCCTATAAACATTTGTTATAACTTATTTTTTTATTATATGTTGTTTTATTTATACATTTTTTAAAAAAAATTATTATTCTGAATAAAAGTAATTCCTAAAAAAAACCTTGTCAAAAATTAATCCAGTCGTTTCAGAGCTTAGCCGTAACTAATAGACAGACAGACAAACAAAAAAAAAACAGTAGCAGTCGTGGGACTGCCGATAGAAGTGAAAACGGAACTATTAAGTTGAGTGTAATTAAAACTATATGCAAAAATTATATGATTTTTTTATGTTTTATTTATTAGTTACATATGATGGGTTAAACAAATCATGAACAAAATATAAATACAAAGTGGTTGAAAAAATAATTAATATACAATTATCTTAATTATACATAGTATTTATATTTACACGAATTTTATAAATACGCGCACATAATACAGTCAGAAATAGTCGATGTATTAGTGTATACGTGTACACAGGCTACTGCGCGTGCGCTAGTCTGGCTCTCCATAGCTATAGATATACTATTATCATTAGCATGTCGGTGACGCGAACCGAGGATTTTACCCTCTACCAAAACGCTCAACGCGCCTAAAGAAGTTTTCACTTCAAAAATGTAAAGAATGTTATTTTGTTATACGTACCGTGTACGTGTATATGTATACATCAGTATTTAGTAAAAAGTTATTTATTTGTACAGAAATGTATATATAAATATCAATATTAAAAGTTGAATTTGAATTCACAACCATCCTCTGACATTTCAACTGTGCTACAATGGTTTTAAAAGATTTACAGTTTGACAAGTAGTTTATTTTACAGACTAGTAAACAACAGTAACTCAAAGGATCATTCAATAGTTATGCCAGTTAATAATATGCCAAGTAACCCTTCTGTCACATGTAAATATATTATGAAATAACTGTAGTTATATCCAATTTAGTTAATTAGCCCCTTTGGAAGGGAATAATTGCATGCAATTAGTAAATTAGCAATGTGAGTACTTTTATTATATAGGTTCAACTTCGCGTTTTTTTCCACTTAGTAGGGTAGGCAGAGTGAACTACCATCAAGATACCCTGTTCTCTAGGATTAGTACGAATTTCATGTTAAATTTTGGCCTTAACGTACTTTGTCTTGTTCACCAAAGCAGGAAAAGGACCGTAATCCATACTTTTATTATAAATGCGAAAGTCTATCTGTTTGTCTGTCATGCTTTTTGTCAAACATGGGCTAATTATTTTTTCAAAAATCACCCTCTTAAGGGAAGAAATAGAAGGGATGAAAGTTAGTATGAAAAATCCAAACAGCTGAACCGATTATAATGAATTTTGGAATATATATATATTAGGTAATCCAAGGTTAAGCATAGGATACTTTATTTTTAAAAAATCCATCCCCGAGGGATGCAATATGACGGGACAGTTATGTAGCTTACGTAGCGAAGCCGCGAGCGGACCGCTAGTTTAAATATAAACATTCGCCCGAGTGTAAATCAAACCTATAACCTTCTTGTATATAGTTAAGCACTATCACTACGTCATGATGGCCTTCTCTTCCTTGGAATTAAGTGACATAGTAAATAAAATTTCATATCTTTGCATAGTCAGTATTTAATATATTCTTAAAAACTATATATAGTGGCCAGTCGTGGCCTAGTGGCACAAGAGTGTGACTGTAAACGACTGGTTGTGGGTTCGATTCCCACTCGAGGAGTGGAAATTATATTTCCATTTTCTTCGCTCTGGTGTCGAGGTAAAGCGCGGCGTTAAGTTCCGCCACCTAACACGCAAGCCTCCGAATTCGGCGGAAAGTGGGGAACGGAGTGTCTTAACACTAGGTTCCCTCTGCCTACCCTGCTGTGTGCGGGATATAGCGTGAAGCTATTTATTTCTTAAAAACTTATACCAAAAAACAAGCAAGTAACACAACGTAGGAAGCATTAATTTTCAATAAGCCGTTAGTAATACGAGATTCATACAATTCAAATTACGTGCCGGATTGCAGTGACAGGGAAAATATCTTTTCGAAGTGAACCGATAAATTTGCTAAGCGAAGAAAAACCTACGAATTGTACGATATTGTGTGAAACATTGATTTGTCATTTTCCCTTTAACAAATCGCGCTCTTGTTATTGAATCTCGACTGTTTTAAGTTTTTACATTTATTTCTGAATAGTGTCAAGTTATCGAGGAATGACTTACTTAAGCTTGTATTTTTGTTTGGTTGTTCGTGTTTTAAATGTCGTTCTTCGTATTAAAGAGGGATATTTATTTCATTTGATTTCAGCAATATGTTAGTTTCGTTTACATTTTTTGTGATACTTTTGAACTTTTCAATTCATTAAAATGTTTTATAGAATTCATTTTTAAATTACAAATGAGTCTGAAATTGTTGTGCACATTCTTTTGTACCTTCAATTCTGTATCACATCATATATTTGTAAGTCGTTTTTCATTTTCAAAAGTTTATAATTCGTGTTTTTAATATTTTAGGACATCATATATCTATATATATAATAAAAGAGTAGAATAGTCAATTCTGTACATGAAAAATTTCAGAAAAATTTTAATTGGGTGCGTTAATATATCGATAACAGAGGCCAAAAATCCACTCAGTAGAATTTTTGTCTGTCTGTCTGTCTGTCTGTCTGTCTGTTAATTTGTTCGCCAATCACGCAAAAAGTACTAGATGGAAATGAATGAAATTTAGCATGGTGGTAGCTTATAGTCCAAAGGTACATATAGGATAGTTTTTATCCCGGTTTTCCATGTAGTTTTTTTGTAAAAAATAAAAAACCGATATAAGTAATTCATTTGTATAATGATATCTACCGAGTAGAAATTGATGAATTTTTGTATGGAATTAGCTTAAAGGGTAGAGCAACATATGGGATAGTTTTCATCCTGATATTCAACAAATTTCTCGCAGAAAAATAAAATTAAAAAAAAAAAAAAACATTCAAATTATGTCGATAGTTCACAAGTGAAGCTAAATTTATTTCAATATCACTAAATTAAATAATTATAAAATAAAATAAGCTTAACATTAATTAAAGATACACTTGACCGGTCTATAAAACTTTATATAATCTATATGACAGCAGATGTCACTACGTTTTCTAGAACGGGTAGCGCTATTAGTTAACATTGTACTAGATATATCCGTACTCATTAATATTATTATTATAAAAATGCAAAAATCTATATCTCTTCTATCTGTTATGTTTTCACGGGTAATCTACTGGCCCGATTAAGATGGAATTCGTAAAGAAGATTGTTAAAGACGCAGGGTCAAATATAGGTTACTTTTTAAAAAATCAAACCCTATGAGGTTGAAACAGTGGATGAAACTTATGTATGTTTAGTATATAGTGAGAATGAAAGATCTGAACTCCTTGACTAAAATGAATGAATTTTCTCAGGAAAATAGTTAATGAGGCAAGGTCAAACATAGACTACCACCTTTCATAAAAAAAAAACAGTCCCAAAGTGGCAATAGAGGATGAAAGTGGTAGTTCACGCGGCGAAGCCGCGAGCGGGTCGCTAGTTAAAGGAATAAAGAAATATGTAATATACATATGTACGTATATCATAGCTTTAAAAATTGATAATCTGCACTAAAAGGAAGGCAAAAATTTCCTTTGATTTGTCCTTAAGTCTTCTTCTAACTAGATTTAGGAATTTTATAGATAATATTTGGAATGTGACCTACGTTGTCATTCTTGGTATTTGTAGTGAACATCAAGAAATGTTTTTTTGGAAAATCCTATGGGAATCCATAAACGAGGGTTAAAATAGCTAGACTTTTGACTATAAAACCCAACCAAATAAAGCTAGGGACGTCATTTTGTAATATACAACATTGAGAAATTTTTGAAAAATATCACTCTCTTTGGCGCCAGTCGTGGCGCAGAGGCACAAGCGTGTGATTGTAAACGACTGGTTGTGGGTGCGATTCCCACTCGAGGAGTGGAAATATTTATTTCCATTTTCTTTGGTCTTGTATCGAGGCAAAGCGCGGCGTTAAGTTCCGTCACTTAATTCGCAATGCCTCCGAATTCGACGGAAAGTAGTGAACGGAGTGTCTTAACAATAGGTTCCCTCTGCCTACCATGCTGTGTGCGGAATACAGCGTGAAGCTAAAAAAGAAGAAATCACTCTCTTTCCACATAGCACAGTAGTCAAAGAGAATCCAGTGTCCAATTCAGTTCAATCAGTTGGAAATGGAGTAGCTTAACGCCTCGCCTTTGCTCCTATAACAACACCAGAAAGAAAAAAATAATTTAATTTAAGTTAATTTAAATGATTTTCATTTCAATAAGTGGAAATTGAACCCATATACCATCACAATTACAATTCTCTGTCACACTTCGCCACAATACCTCGATATCATACACACACAACATCCCACTTCCAATATAATTGATTAGAAACGTCACAATATTACGAACAGACTAATATTTATATTAGCAGGAGCTATTAGTCAAATGAGTGGTAAAGTACACTACACTGTATGTGTTCGCCTAGGTCAGGGGTTCCCAACTTTTTTTTGATCAAGGACCACTTTTACATTGTTCTTGCTGGCGGGGTCTACTATATACATATGTAGGTATAATAAAAATAAGCTGTAATTATCAACACAAAAACTTTACTTAAAAAAAATCTCGCTTTGGTTTTTATTACTAACAAACTAGAAAACCCTTGTTCAGATAAATACGTTATTCAGAAAACCATTAAATAATGTAAGGCAATTTCTCGAAGTTTAGTATAAGAAATTGCTTTTTGGCACCAAAATGACTCAAGAGAGTTTGATTCAAAAGTATCTTTGCAGCTTATCTTAAAATCTTCTAAATTTAAAATCGTTCGCGGACCACTTTATGCCTTCTGCGGACCACTAGTTGGGAACCAGTGGTCTAGGTAGGCTAAACGTTGACTGAGGCGCGGCGGATTCCCATAATCGATGGGCAAACTGACAACTCGATTGAGTGATAATGTTACTGTTGACTTGTGCTTTTTTATGTTTTTTGTAGGTGTGTTACAATAGAGTGGACTTAGTGAGTCAGTTTTAGAATATGATGTAATGTTAAGTGTTTAAAAAGATAAATAATAGGTAACCGAGCTCGGTTTGACGTTTTCTTTTGATAAATAATAATTTTCAAATAATAATTTTAATTAAAAAATGGTATAATTAATAAAAATTGTAAAAAAAGTAGCAAATGTAATTAAAATAAAAAATAATGTAAATTAATGTATGAATTCGAATCGGGGACTTTTGCTTTTGAAATTGACCGTTTTCCCACCCGAGCTCTTCTCTATACCTATATATTAGTGTCTATACTATGCAGATATGATTCAGTCGTTGATTCAAAATAAATTTAGAAACTTTATAACTTTATAACCTAAAGAAATGTTTGTTTAAACGCAAAGAATTTTAAAATGAATTCTTTCATATTTTTATAATCAAATGAAACCTAAAGCGCATTATAAAAACTATTGAATAATATTATTATCTTGATATCTAAATACACATAAAACCTAAAGAAACGAATTAAAATAAAAATAAGAACTAAAAAAGTGAATTTTACATTTTTTTTATATCTTCAGGCTTAGCAAGGCTTTTCTCGCGTAGCAAGGCAGTCAAAGAGATTCTAGTGTTTAAACACTCTCCATTTTCTGCCCGAATCAGAAACGTTGAGTGGAACTTATCCTCTGATTTTGTCTTGTCACAGCCTTCAAATGAAAATCATTCAAATATAATAATTTTTGCGATTAAGAATACTATTTCCCCCGCAGCTGGGTAGCATTCCGTAAAAGTCGGGTTACCCACTAACTTGGTCATAGGAGATTCGTTCTCCGACCACTATCATGTCAAAGGCGAACGACTAAACATCTCATGATGTATTCCGGTTCGCTGGCATGTAAACCATCCTTCCAACTTCTCTGATTGTATGGCTATCCATGGGCGAAGGTAACCACATACCATCAGGTGGCCTTTCTGCTCGTTTGCCTCCTTTATTAAATATAAAAGAAAATAAAGAACGAAGTGTCTTGACACTAGGATCTCTCTGACTACCTTGCTGTGTGGAAAAAACGTGAAGCTTTTTTGCTTACTCGAAGCACACCTCTTTCGGGTATCAAACTTGCAATTTCTTTAAATATATTCATATAATATGTAGGAAGCCATTGCCCTGTATTTATTGATCAATGGAAAACATCACAAACAGTCGCGTAATATAGTTATTAAATAAACAGGAAATGTCGAAGCGAAATTCATACAAATATTGTTTGTGTAAACACAAATTGTATTTGGTTCAGAATTCTAGAAGTCCTTCGGTCTGCATTTTAAAGTAAATATAGCATGCTGGTTGATGAAAATGTGTATGGGTGTGTGTATGTACCATACATAATATATAAGTTACTACCAAGTTGGTTAGACTAATGTTTTTAAGAAATAATAATTGTATGCTTATATATTTTTTTAATTTTAAACAACTTTTTGATTTTAAATTTATTTTTTGATATAATAGGATGATTTATAAATTCACTGAGGGTATTAGAATTTCAAAATATTTGAATTGAATATTTCATTTAATACGATACAATATGAATTTAGAGTCCAAAATCAGTAATTAAATTAATGTTTTCCCCCGCTTACGTTATGTTTTTCTCCGTTTTGTCTTACTAGGCCGAAGAAATGTAAATAATTGAAATATGATCATTTCCTCGAATGGGAATTGAACCATCTACAACCGCGTTTACTGCAAAATATCTCAACAATTTTGCTTTTCATTTTACTGTATTGTTTTTTTATTAAGTGATTTAAAAAACAGAGGGGCCAGTCGTAGCGCAGTGGCACAAAGTGTGACTGTAAAGTGATTACTTGTGGGTTCGTTTCCCACTCGAGGGGTAGAAATATTTAATATTTCCATTTTCTTCGCTCTGATGTCGAGGCAAAGCGCGGCGTTAAGTTCCGCCACTTAACACACAATGTCCCTGAATTCGGCGAAAAGTGGGGAACGGAGTGTCCTAACACTAGGTTCCTTCTGCCCTCCCTGCTATGTGCGAGATACGGTGTGAAGCTAAAAAAAAAAAAAAAAAATAAAAACACTCTTGTCATATAGTGTGGCTTGGTTTTATCAACATTTATTCCCGTCAAAAGTTAAAAGGCTCTGTGATTAGAAAGGCACGTTATGTTCCTACTTCCGGTTGTTGATCTTGTGATAACAGTTAGACTATGATATAAGACTTTTATAGACTTATAGAACAGTTTAAACTACATAACATACAATATTTATATTACTAGTAAGAAGCTGAAGAAGCTGTGGCTTCATTCTAAGATTTCTGATGCTAAATCATAATCACTCAACGATTTAGACAAAAAAATTGAAGAATAGCAATAAAGAATTTGAGCCCAGCCCTGGCCTGTAGACGCAAAGTGTGACTATAAACATGACTGATTGTGGGTTCGATTCCCACTCGAGAAATCAGAATATTGAATATTTACATTTTCGTCGCTTTGGTGTTGAGGCAAAGCATTGAGTTCCGCCACTTAGCACTCAATGCCTCCAAAATTGGGGGGAAAATAGGGATCGGAGTGTCTTAACACTAGGTTTCCTTTGCCTACGCTGCTGCATGTGGGATACAGCGTGAAGCTAAAAAAAAACAATAAAAAATAATGAACAAAAAACTTTTTAGAAAGGCTATAACAAATTTAATGAACGAGAAACTTAGGTAAAGTATCTAAAAACCTAAATTATTAAAAAATCTTATAGAAATATACTATTATGGTCAAATTATCAACCGGTATGGAAATTATAGTCAAAATATTGACACGAATATGAATTCATCGGTATTGATCTATCGATGAAAGTCAACCGGATGTAACGGTTATTTGATTTTCTCGAATATTTGCGTTGCTTAGTACATATTTAGTGTTCCACAAAGTTCTAGTTATGGTTTGTGGAGCTTCTAATAATCGAATATTTTTTTATTTTGATATGTCAAATAGAGAGTAAGAAAAATGGGTTTTTTTAATTTTATAAATATAGTGGAGAACCGAATGTCTTGACAATAGATTCTCTCTGACTACCCTTCTACTTGTATTATGGCGGTGTTAAACGCTGCGCCTTCTTAAAAATAATAATCCATACTTATATTATAAATGTGAAAATCTGTGTGTTTGTCTGTCACGCTTTCACGGCTAATCTACCGGTCCGATTTGGATGAAATTTAGAATGAAGTTAGTAAAAGTGACTGGGTCATAGACATAGAGCATACTACATAGGCTACTCATTTTTTCAAAAATCAACCTCTAAAGGGTTGAAATATGGGGATGAAAGTATATATGAAAAATCTTAACCGCTTGACCAATTGTAATGAGTTTTGGCATAAAAATAGTTGATAATCTAAGTTTAAATATAGGCTACTTTATTTTTTAAAAATGCGCCCCCGAGGGTTTGTAATACAACCAAATAGTTCACGCGGCGACGCCGCGAGCTGGCCGCTAGTACCTTATATATTCAACTTTTTGAATAAGAATCAACTGGAACATATTAAAGTGTTGTGTTATTATTTCTAAAGTTGATATGAATGATGAAGTTTTTTTAAGTATGGTGATAGCTATATTTGTAATCGAATGAAAATTACAATACTCACCTAAGCTTATTAAATTTTATCACAATAATTTCAAACAAATTTTGTATAGATTTAAATTTCTATAGAAATCTAAATTGTTATTGTATAGGCATTCAAAATTGCTTTTAATCCGATTTGCCCAAAAACATTGAACAAAACGTTTGTAACCCTTAACTTTTTAACTTAATAAAGGTAAACAAAACAATATAATCTCAGTAAGTGAATTATTTGACTGGGGGTCAAAAATCATATTTAGTAAATATTGTATAACGTGTAAAGTATCAACAAAGTTGTTCCGGTTATTTAAAATGACTTCGTTATTTATAAATATATTATTAAATTAAAAAAATCTATCAGATATATTCCGGAATATATCTAAATTATTTATATCTAAATTACTAAAAAAAGGCATTTAGAAAACGTATGGGGCCAGTCATGGCGCAGTGGCATAAGCGTGTGACTGTAAACGACTGATTGTGGGTTCGATTCCCACTCGAGCAGTAGAAATATTTAAAATTTCCATTTTCTTCGCTCTGGTGACGAGGTAAAGTGCAGCGTTAAGTTCCGCCATTTAACACGCAATGCCTCCAAATTCGGCGAAAAATGGGGAGCGGAATGTCTTAACACTAGGTTCCCTCTGCCTACAATGCTGTGTGCGGGATACAGCGTGAAGCTATAAAAAAAAAGAAGAAAAAGTATAAAAAATTGGACGCAGCAGGATTCGAACCTGCGTCTAGGCCTGGACAGTATTCAAGAGGCGCAGATTTGAATCCCGCTGCGTTCAATTACTTATACGCTTTCTTACTTATATGCTCTCTTTCTTTAGTAAATTAAATATAGTGTAGCGAAATAACGGAGTGTTTTGACACTACGTTCTCTCTGAACTCTCCTATAAAAGCGCGATAGTACAATATAATATAACTAAAGATATTTCTTCACTATAACTTGAGTCATCATAAAACCCGCGTTTAAAGGGAAAATCAATTCCATTGTTCCCATAATAGTCCCACAATCACGACATGCAATTACTAGGCACGTGTGCTTATAATGCTATCATAGATATTTAGATTCGAAGCAATTTTCTGATATATATCTTGAGCTGTAATAAAGATATGATTTTTTTTGTAGTTTCATATGTAGGTATATGTATTCGAATATGTTTTCCCACAAAGTTCTAGTTATGGTTTGGAAACCTAATAATATATATATATATTTTAGAAGTTTTTCATTATTCCTCGTTCTGGTGTCGATGCGAAGCGTGGCGTTAAGTTCCGCCACTTAACACGCATTGCCTCCAAAATTCGGCAGAATATTTAATATTTCCATTTTCTTCACCTGATACTGAGGCAAAGCGCGGCGTTAAGTTCCACCGTCACCTAACACGCAATGCCTCCAAATTTGTCGAAAAGTGGGGAACAGAGTGTCTTAACACTAGGTTCCCTCTGCCTACCCTGCTGTGTGCGGTAAAATTATTTATTTTTCTTTGTTATAAAGCAATTGGTAACTATAGCGTTTGTAATGGATTTATTTTTATTGGTGTAAAATGTTACATGTTTCTTGTTTCTGAATGCTGGTTCTTTATGACCTCGACTATACGGAAAAATTTTTTAATCAATTTCTTATGATAAACATACGAGTACATGTTTGATTACCCTATAAAATCTACATGCGGTATCCTAAATTAAAATTGAATGATATTTATAACATTATGTATGACTTTAAGTCATTTAAAATTAAAAAAAAGGTGTAGCTACACAAAAAGAACCTTGTACCAAAACCTTTCTACCTCCACTTTCCACCTTGTTTTGGAATGTGATACTACAAAAGCAAAGAAATGGCAATATATAATTTTATCCTAAACCAAAATCAAACCCACTTTCATCGCGCGTACAAGTCAGACAATATCTCAGAAATCATTGTTGCTCTTTGTCTTAAAGTATTTAAAATAATAATTAATTTAAAAATAAAGATTAGGCAAGGTAACCACCACCTTTAACTTATATCCATATAACAACCATATCACAATCATATTAGAAGAAAATATATTACAATAAATAAATAATTATTTACTAATTTATCGTTGTTAAATCGAACCTGTCATCACCGTTCAACAACCGAGACTTATGAAACATGATAAGTTTTATCGCAACGGGCTTATCCTTTCATGTGACACGCGATTTGATAAACTTTAAACCTTTATAATGAGTTTTAAATGATTTCTCTGATTCTGATGGCACCTACTCGTATATCAATATTATTTATGTATGGGACGATATGACAGTAATTGTCGTTCACGGAATTTCCATTTTATTAATGGTTTTTTTGTTTGTATGAAAATTATTGAATGCATTATGAAAAATTATAATTAATATATGCTCTGGTATCAGAGGTAAAAGCACGGCGTTAAGTTCCGCCACTTAACACGCAACGCCTCCGAATTCAGCGGAAAGTGGGCAACGGAGTGTCTTAACACTAGGTTCCCTCTGCCTACCTTGCTGTGTGCGGGATACAGCATGAAGCTAAAAAAAATAATAATACAAATTATATGCAATGAATTATTAAAGTTGATGAGATATTTTAAACAAGTCACAGTAAAGATATTTAATGTATGTATAAAAGTGAAAATTGTAGCGGGATGTGAACCCACGCCTTTCGTACGATGCATTTAAGCAATTAGTTAACTAAGTTATATAACTTGGGGACTAGTCGTGGCGCAGTGGCACGAATGTGTGACTATAAACGACAGGTTGTGGGTTTGATTCCCACTCGAGGAGTGGAAACATTTAACATTTCTATTTCCTCTGTTTCATTAATATTTCCACTCGCTATGGTATCAGGGTCGAAAAGCGCGGCGTTAAGTTCCGCCACTTGACACACAATGCCTCCAAATTCGGCAAAAAATGGGGAACGGAGTGTCTTAACACTAGGTTCCCTCTGCCTACCCTGCTATGTGCAGGATACAGCGTGAACTAAAAAAAAGTTATATAACTAAGTTTATATAATTTAGTTTACCCGTTTAAGCAATATTGATAATATTGCTTAAACGGGTACATGTTACCACCGTCAAATGTCACTCCGTGGCAAATATTGTATATAATCTTTAGGCGTTTTTGCCTTTAGCAAATCTTTGCTCAAGTTTTTAATGGTAAAATTCAACGCCACCCTTTGTTTTAAGGTACTCGAACATACACAACAAGTTAAAATTACTTAAAAATGCAGAAGTACAGCCTCTACACTAAAAGTAATCTTTACTAAGCAAGCAAATAGTAAAAATTTACAGAAAAGAATCCAATATATTGCATTAACCTCACAACTCAATATACAACTTTCAATTTCAATTACAATTTAAAAATTTTCTTCAATAATTTTATATTAAAACTCAGTTCTAAGTTAAGAACAGATCACAATTAAACAATAGACAGACTGAGAACAAAATAATAAGCCACAATCGGAGTTAACGAAGCTTCCCCGTGAAATTACGAACTGACGTAATCACGTTATTTAGACCACAGCTATCTTAACTTTTGTTGTGCGAGGATGTTCTACACTTGTTTGAATTGATTATTTTTTCTTTTTTTTAGCTTCACGCTGTATCCCGCACACAGGAGGGTAGGCAGAGGGAACCTAGTGTTAAGACACTCCGTTCCCCACTTTCCGCCGAATTTTCGGAGGCATTGCGTGTTAAGTGGCGGAACTTAACGGCTCACTTTGCCTCAGTACCAGGCGAAGAAAATGGAAATATTAAATATTTCCACTCCTCGAGTGGGATCGAACCCACATACAGTCGTTTGAAGTAACACGTCTGTCACGTGCCACTGCGCCACGACTGGCCCAATATTATATTATTTTCAAATTATTTTTAATTAGTCACTCGGGTAACTAAGACAAAAGGCAGCGTTGAGCTCTGCCACTTTTCACTTAATATCTCGATTTCAGGCGGAGAAGCCTGAAATCTTAAGTGAAATATTAAGTGAAATATGCCTTTTATTTGCACTGTTATATGTTAAATATAAGTATGTACCTATGAATATATAACTATGAATTTCAGTTCAAATTTCATACACCTATATTTGTAACTGTGCCACGATAGCTTCAATTTTTTCATGAATATTAATACTATGCAGATATTTTCACTTATTTAAACTTTTGATTCTGACTAACCAACGAGCTGATCAGAAATAGGCTTAGAGTTAATTTACATTTAAAATGTAGGCGCAAAACACAAAACAACGAAGTCTAACTATAATCTACTAAATGATTTTGGCCTGTGTAGAAACATCATCATTTCATTCCTAGCACTATATTTCGAAGGCACATTAATAGGATCTTTGGTTCGAGGGTTCGAGGGGTAATACTCATTTTAAAGGGGTACCTAAGCCTACACTTGTGCCGCAAGTCCCAGGCACTGCCCCGAACTCTTCTTTTTGCAACGCGTTGGGCACCCAAGGTGGAGGAATTTCTTTCTTATCATATACTATAATTTATGGGTTAATTTATAATAAGTTGAGAGTTAACTTATACTTAGTAGAATTAGGGACCTGTCGTAGCGCAGTGGCACAAACGTGTGACTGTAAACGACTGTTGTGGGTTCAATTTCCAATCGAGGAGTAGAAATAGTTAGATAAAGCGCGGCGTTAAGTTCCGCCACTTAACATGCAATGCTTTTGAATTCGGTGGAAAGTGGGGAACGGAGTGGCTTAACACTAGATTTCCTCTGCCTAACATACTGTGTGCGGCATACAGCGTGAAGCTAAAAAAACATAATTATGGGTGAATGGTATAACAGCGAAATTTCTCTATAATCTCTATAATCTAAGATCTCGGTCTATCTAGAATTACCATCAGTTTCATTTCTAGCAAGTATTCTAAGCATCGGAGCTCTTTTACCCACAACACTATGGGCACCATAATCAGGTACGCTGAATTCATGAAATGGGAACAAAGTAGTAATCATAAATTAAAATATAAAAAAAAAAATATTTAAATTTATTATTACTATTTCGTCCATTTAAAAGCCATAAACAAACGTTAAAAAGCCGCCAGTGTATTTAACGCCTTATTGAAGCAAGTTTATTATATCTTTTCGTGTCAGCTGTAAAGTCGACTCGACTATAATTTGTTCTGTCAACGCTAGTAGGGGAATGCGATAATATGTGGTCGAGGGAAACTATGTCTTAATCTGTATAGAGTAGGTTCATATTGCATTGGACATGCATGTTGAATTCTACGAAAAATGTAATGTCAGTTTAAAAGTTTGGTATAGATTAAAATAGTATTTGTTTTTTTTTTTTATAATAGGTTATGGGCACTGACAAAAGTAGTATTTGAATTCGCTTTTCGATTGCTTCAGAATGATGAGGGGGATGATATTCCTTTTAGGGAACGGTGCGTATGTATGTACATATGTTTATTACTTTCACCAGGCATTGAGGTCAGCTTAGAGCACAAGCGTATCATATGTACGTACACTTTGCGATCAATCCTACCTTGAGTTCGTTTTAATACCTTCAAATTTATGAAACATTACTTATCAATCATTACACCGGGCACTACACATGTAAAATAAATGATTGCCATTAGGCGAAGGATAGGCATAGGCGAAGCGGGCAAAGCCGCGGGTAACAGCTAGTTCTAAGACACTCAGTTCACTACTTTAATTTAATATAATAAAGAGGTAAAGTTTGTAACTTTGTTTGTAAGGGGTAATCTTCGGTAATACTGAACCTATCATAAAAATTCTTTTACAATTGAAAAGCTACACTATTCATGAGTGCTATAGGCTATATTTTATTATGATTGAACAGAAAGTTCAGAGAATCTCAAAGTGGCTCAAATAGGGGATAAACAGTGCAGATCACGCGGCGAAGCCGCGGGGTAGTCCCTAGTTGACTAAATAAGGAAGCCTACCAAATATATTTCATATTTCTCCAAATTTACATTTAATGTTTCATTAAATTACAGTCAAATATTCCGTCAGACAAATAAGTAGCTAAATCAAGGTACGCAAAGGCCGTGTACACAACGTGACTGACAGTTGGACTAGCAACGCTTCACAATTTACGTTCAGTTACAAAGGGAATACGTTAAAATTATATTCACAGCTATTACTGATGTTTACTTACTTGATAATGCGATATATAGTGGTAAATGTATACGTTTGTATGTATTGTTGGGCTTAGTTAGGGGTGAAGTGGAGAGAGGAGGGATGGTTCTCTATGTCAATTATAGGAGAAATGGTTCACTACCATAAAATATAGTAAAAACTATTCTATTGTAGAAGAAAGTGAACCGACTTAATGTATTACCATGTATAAGGTAAACTAAAATTCATTTTAATAACTCAAAATATCAAGTTGAGGCTATCGTAGTACAGTGGGACAGCGTCTGATTATAAACATTTGGATTGGCTGTGGGTTCGATTTCCACTTGAGGAAATAAATATATTTAAATTATTTTCATTTCTTCGCACAGGTTGACAAGGTCCAGCTTGAGTTTAGCCACTCAATACATAGTGTCTCGGTTCTGGAAACTAAAACAGCGGAGTATCTTAACACTAAGTTCTCTGTCTAACTTGTTAATTAAAAGAAATCCTACTTACTTAACGCATAATCAAACCTACAGCCCATAATGAAACAGACAGGTGCGTATTACTCACTGTAATAACAATTCACCAGATTTTTTTGAGGAAGATTAATGAATTATAAGAATGAAACCGTTTCGTAGTAAAAAAAAGATTAGATTATATTGCTCGGAAAAGTTGAAGAGGTCAATTTTTTGTAGAAAATAGGCCTTTCACAACTTTGTTTTTAGGTCAAACGGTAAATGCTTTTAAATGTAAGAAGTCTGAGTATTTTATTATAAAATAAAACGAATTCACGTTTGCATAATCACGTGACCTACATAAGGAACGTTGTAGTCATCTGTATTAATAAATAAAAAAAAACAAATAAATTAATTTGTGAGCTGGATTTGAACCTGGCTTACTTAATTATTAATTAGCAATTTATAAGCCAACAGAAAGAAAACCTAATATTAAGACATATTGACACCATTGTGGTGCAATGGGACAACGAAAGACTGTAAAAGTGACAGTTGTAGTAGAAATTGAAAATCCAATTTCCACTTGAGGATTTTTTTTAGCTTCACAGTGGGTAGGCTGAGGGAATCTAGTGTTAAGACACTCCGTTCCCCACTTTCCGCCGAAATTCGGAGGCATTGTGTGTTAAGTGGCGGAATCTAACGCCGCGCCTCGGCACCGGAGCGAAGAAAATGGAAATATTAAATATTTCCACTGCTCGAGTGGGAATCGAACCCGCATCCAGTCGTTTACAGTTATACGCTTGTGACATTGCACCACAACTGGCCCCAATTATTTTTTTATATTTAAATTGTTTTTATTTACTCGCTTTGGTAGGAAAAGTCGAGGCGTTGACCTTGCCACTCAATTCGAGACATTGAAATTCAGATTCTCTCTGTCTATCCTGTCTTTTCTAGAAATGTTTAAATCTTTGTTACATTTAACTAAGAAAAAAAAAGCAAAATTATAAAAATATACATATGTAAGTATTATTCAAGTGAATCGAATGTCGAGATACCATCTGATTATAAATCGATATGTTCAGTGGTTCGAGTTATACGTTCATATCTATTTCAAGTGTAGGTGGTCTTATTTAGTTTATTTTAGAAAAGTAATAATAAATTATATAGTTTATATATTTTTTTTTAATGTGTACTTAAAAAAGTAAAATGTTTCTTGGAAAGTTCATTATCTACTTTTCTTGCTAAATTAAAAATCTTAAAATCTCTATTATCTGTTAAGAAGGCTGTCGTGACTCAGGACAGCGTATGTCTATAAACGTGACTGGTTGTGGGTTCGATTCCCACGAGATTAACATTGGGTTCAAGTTAATTTCAAGATTCTGCTCTGGCGAGAAGATAAAAGAAGATAAAACGCGGCGTTCAGTTCCACCACTCAACCGCAAGGTCTCTAATCCGGCAAAAAATGATCAATGAAGTGTCTTGACACTCAGTCCTCTGTCTACCCTTCTATGCGTAATAAAGCGTAACATCAAAAAAAGGAATAATAAAAAAATATATATAAAGAAAAATTATTATTTCAAACGCTCAACCGTTGTACAAATCAATCACTTATTCCATCCGGCCTGGCTACAGAATATTCAATTAGACCTAAGTTCCAGGCAAACACTCGTAGGCGAGTAACCAATGAAAACTTAGCTAAAGTTTATATCTTAGAACGTCTTAGCAATTTCATATTGACTTGTTTCTGTATCTGATGAAATTTGTTTGCAATTGGGTATATTTTGTTACGTAAAAAGTATGTTGGCGTGAAAATTAGTATGTCACTTTCTATAAAAATATATGTCAAATATATAGTAGTGTGTAACATTTATTTTTTTTATGTATATCTTATGTATTGTGTGGCCAGTCGTGGCGCAGTGGCACAAGCGTGTGACTGTAAACGACTGGTTGTGGGTTCAATTTCCACTCGAGGGGTGGAAATATTTAATATTTCCATTTTCTTCGCTCTGGTGTCGAGGCAAAGCGCGGCGTTAAGTTTCGCCATTTAACACGCAATGCCTCCGAATTCAGCGAAAAGTGGGGAGCGGAGTGTCTTAATACTAGGTTCCCTCTACCTACCCTGCTGTATGCGGGATACAGCGTGAAGCTGGAAAAAAAATCTTATGTATTATTTTTTTAGCTTCACACTTTTCCCTTTTAAAAGGATAGTTCGAGAGAACGTAGTGTCAAGATTCTCCGTTTTCCACTTTTTGCCTGAATTCTAGACATTACGTGTTTAATTGCAGAGTCCAACGTCGCACTTTGTTTTATTCACCAGCGCATAGAAACAAAAACAATTTTAATTATAATCCTTACTCTGAGTGGGAACCGAACCCACAGCCACTCACGTTTACAGTCATCCCCCCACCGCGCGACAATATCTCTTCCCTATATTATATATTGGTTTTCAGCATCTTTTTACCACATGTACATCTTTCTTCCTTTACTATTGAAGATTTCGTATTCCTCAGTCACTATAATTTTCATAAAAATGCCAACAAATATTTTCTTCACATATTATTATTGTATATTATTATTATTGTGACAACATTTAAACTGTCACTTGCCACACACAAAAAAAAACTAAATAAAGAGTGACATTTTTCATATAAAAATGATAAATATGCAAAAGGGAAGGGAAAAATACAAAAATATAACCAACCGCTAATAGAGACATGGCAGGGTAAAATTAACCCTTTCAACGAGGCCTCTGACATTCGGAATTGCTGCCAAGATGACGGCTGTTTATAAAATATTTATGATGGAAAATACGTTGATGGAAGTTAAAATTCTATGTACGATTTGGAAATGTAAATGAAAGACTGCTTGATATATACTTTTTTAAATGTCAAATCTATTTATAAGCGGTTTTATTATTTGTCATGCATGTTAATACTTTGCAAGTGTCGGGATTATATTTCTCCACTTTCCGTTCGATATCGAGATATTGTATGTTGAGTGACGGAGATAAATGCCGCGCTAGGTTTTCTTTGTCTACTCTGCAATAAGTGGATACATGTAAGGTACTTGCATATTAAAGTGGGAATAAATAAGTTAGGTGGCCAGTTGTGGCCCAGTGGTACAAGCGTGTAAACGACTGGTTGTGGGCTCGATTTCCACTCGAAGAGTGGAAATATTTAACATTTCCATTTTCTTCGCTCTAGTGCCGAGGTAAAGCGCGGCGTTAAGTTCCGCCACATAACACGCAATGCCTCCGAATTTGGCGGAAAGTGGGGAACGTACTCCGTTCCCTGCATACAGCGTGAAGCTAAAAAAAAAAACAAAGTCAAAGGTCAAAGAAAAGCTTCTTCATCGCTTTGTTTTTAAAATCAAAAACTGAAAATGAATTGCTAGAACTAAAATTTATAAATATAATCAAATCTTTGAGACGTAATTGAATCGTCGCATGTATATATCAGTCATTTTTTACCTGGTATGGCCATCTTGTTTCCTTATTTTTTTACACCTTGAAACTTTTTCCGCATAATAGGGGTAATCAGGGAGACCGCAGTATTAAGACACTCCGTTCTCTACTTTCCACCCGCAATCAAGGATATTGCAGATACAATTTGTTTTCGGTTTTAGAATGGAGTAGTTATAATAATGTAAATATAATCATTTCACCGAGTAAGAATCAAACCCATAACCAATCGCTTTTAGTCAGATGTTGTTCCACTGATTACGTCTAATAATTCCTTCCATTATAATTTGAAAATATCAAACATACTACAACATATATAGCTATTGTGTATCATACAACGTAGTATGTATCATAATTTAAAAGCATTGTCCTCGACGAAGCCATCAAATTAATGCGACATTAATAATTCAAAAATTAATCAAGAGCTACCATCACCTACTTCAATATTGGACAAACTCAAATCACTTTTATTTCTAATCCAAAAGAATGACTAAAAGCTTCCTTTGTAAAGAAAAAATCGATTTATTCATTAAAAAAAAATAACTCAATACAAAAAAAAACCTAAAAGCTTCCTTTGTGAAGACAAAAATCGATTTTTTCATTAAAAAAAATTAACTCAATATAGAAAAAAAAACTAAACAAACCAGTTCAGTACAGTACAGTACAGTACAGTACAGTACAGTACAGTACAGTACAGTACAGTCGATGATAAAAAGGCGACGGCAACGCAAAGGCGTTGATAAGCAAACAATCTTTGAATATAATAGCCTCTTAATCTAAGGCACAGCGACGTAATTTAAAGAAAAATAACATTAGCAATTCAGATTACGCCCCTATCGGGCTTTTATTAACCGTCAAAGTGGGGGTGGAGGCAAATTGACTTTTTAGAAGGTCGCCTGACGTCTCACGATCGTGGAACTCGATTTATCTGACCGGGTTGATGTCATATTTCATAATGTTGCTTCTCTATATATCATTTATGATGGTGTGATCTTGTGGTCTTCTGTATTTGTAGAATAGACGGTTAGTAATATACTTTGGTTGGTTAGTTCTTTATAAATTTAGCGTAGGGTAATCTGTAAGGGATATATGTAAAAGCATTCTCACGATTTTACTGAGATCGAGTACATCTACAGAGTAGTCCAATAGCATTTTCTCTTACTAGAGGGGAGAAAAGAAATAATTTGAATAGGATATTGTGAATAATGTAAATACCATCACTCCCCCAAGTTGGAATCGAACTCACAACCATCCCGTTTACAGACAGTCTATATATTGTATTTCTTTTTTAGCTTCACACTGTATCCCGCACACAGCAGGGTAGGCAGAGGGAACGTAGTGTTAACACTCCACTGTTGACACTCCGTTCCCCACGCACCGCCGACTTCGGAGGATTGCGTGTTAAGTGGCGGAACTTAACGCCGCGCTTTGCCTCGACACCAGAGCGAAGAAAATGGAAATATAATTTCCACTCCTCGAGTGGGAATCGAACCCACAACCAGTCGTTTACAGTCACACGCTTGTTCCACTGCCCCCCGACTGGCCACATATATATACACTATATATAATCTAAATAATTATTGTATACAGTGTACACAAAAGAGCAACCTACTTCACTAGAAAGGAATTTCGTTCAGACCCTAAAGATTGTAGCTTATAACCAAAATACCATAATAAGTATGAAAGCAAAATCTACGGAAATCCGTCCTTCAAACGCCTGTCAAATCAAAAATTTGCCAAGTTCATGCCCATTGAATGGTTCTTAAGCATTGTTCGAATATAATTCTGTTTCCCTTTATTGTATTACATCCTTTTATTTTAATCTGTAATGAAAATAATATTATACTTAAGAGTTCTAATAACGTGATTGTTCTTGTTTTATTGTTTACAATTGACTTCTGTTATTTAGGTGGTGTAATTAATAGTTTTTTTTTTTATGGAATAAAGGAGGCAAACGAGCTGAAGGCCCACCTGTTGTTAAGTGGTTACCTTCGCCCATAGACATCCACAACAATAAAGTTATGGATGCGTTGTCAGCGTTGGGAATGTAGGACAGAAGGAGGGAGGAAGGATGGGAATGGTGGGAATAGGGAGAGTTGGCTTACATGCCATCGAACCGGAACACATCATAAGATATTTGGCGGTTCGTCTTTGACATGATAGTGGTCGCGAGCCAGTCGGAGAATGAATCTCCTACCACCAAACTACTGGGTTACCCGCCTTTTACGGGACGCTACCCAGCGGCGGGGGGGAATTGTATTCTTAACCCGTCCCCCTACGGTGAGAATGATGGTATTGGGTTCAAATTTGAATTGGGGTAATATTTGTAGTGCCGTAGTGAGTGGTTAATGGGAGAAAACAGTATCAATGATACTGGAGAAAGGTTTTTTTTTCAGTTTGGCAAAGGATAATATCAGATATATAACTTGTATTTACATACATTAAAATTGATGAAACCTACAGAAAGAAGTGTATAGATCACAAAATGTTGTACGAATGTATTTGTACAAGTTATATGTTCTAGGTTTTTCTGATTATAAATACGTAAGCGTATAAGACACATTTATCTAGCTACTTCGAAATTCTTATGAACTTGTTACAACTTCATTGTTATTTTTATTGCTCACATCTGTGTAAAGAGATTTTTAGAATTTTTGTTGCTGTATGTTTATTACTAAAACAGTCGTTTTGTATAGAGAGAATGCTGTTTATTAAATATTTCTAAAATGCAATAAACACACTTAGAACGAGAAAAACATGTTTAGAAAATCTATAAATATTTGATCGTAGTTGGCATGAGCCCACTTAGTGTGTAAGTAATACATAGTCTAATAACATTAAAAAAATAAATAAGTCATTTTAATATGAATAAGCAATTTCAGGTAATCAGTGACAATCTAAAGTAGTCAAACTCAAAATTGTATTTTGTCTTACGTACCAAAGCAGAGAACTAAAAATAATATAGAATCACTGCAGTTATCGCTTACAGTTAATACAGGATTATTAGAATTAAATTTTAAAGAAGCAGCTTTGAGTCCAGGCATTGACACTATTATATCCCAAATGACTAAGTTGACTGGAAGTGAATGCTTTTTAGCTTTAAAAAATTGTGCACTTATTTCTGTAAATTGTTTGCAATAAATAACACAAAGATAAATAAATTTAATTAAGTGTGTAAATGATTCTTAAAAAATGATATAAGCTTGTTCAAAAAATCAATTTCATAATTTCCTACTCACTTATACATCCATACTTATATTATAAATGCGAATGTCTGTGTGTTTGTCTGTCACGCTTTCACGGCTAATCTACCGGTCTGATTTGGATGAAATTTATAATGAAGGTAGTAAAAATAATTGGGTCTAACATAGGCTACTTAGTTTTTCAAAAATCAACCTCTAAAGGGTTGAACAGGGGATGAAAGTTTATATGAAAAATCTACACCGCTTGACCAATTGTAATGAATTTTGGCATATATATAGTTCATAATCCAAGGTTAAACATAGGCTACTTTATTTTTCAAAAATCCACTACCGAGGGTTGCAATATACCGAAACACGTAGAAAACGCGGCAAAGCCGCGAGCGGGCCGCTAGTATAGTATAAGAACTTATACGCATACATAATGTAATAAAATCCTTTCTTATTCACCATAATAGTAACTTACGTTCAAGATAACGGTACATTAGCCATTGAATCTGGTCACTAAGGCTTTGATAAAGTTAAGCTCACGTGAGATAGGGGTGATACGCTCCCATATGTTAACATGGAAGGGTTGGGCTTATTTAGTAGGTATACATATACATACATATGCATATACTTTAAAATGATATCCGTTTTATAATTTTTTTCAGGTGGTGGTTTAACAATTAAAGACTTTCTGTTTTTAAAACCGTTAATCTAGTCTCTAAGGATTTTTTTTAATTGATCAATCTAATTGGATGGCCAGTCGTGGCCCAGTGGCACAAGCGTGTGACTGTAAACGTCTAGTTGTGGGTTCGATTCCCACTCGAGGAGTGGATATTTAATGTTTCCATTTTCTTCGCTCTGGTGTCGAGGTAAAGCGCGGCGTTAAGTTCCGCCACTTAACACGCAATACCTCGGAATTCGGCGGAAAATGGGGAACGGAGTATCTTAATACTAGTTTCCCTCTGCCTACCCTATTGTGTGCGGGATACAGCGTGAAGCTAAAAAAAAAAGATCAATCTAAATCGTGGCTATCTATTCTATGTGTCATTGGCGAAGTAAATTGTGCTCTACTGCCACGCCTAAAAGTCATAATATAAAGAACATAACAGAACAGAACAGAGTAAACGTCATACGTCACTTTTAAAATGTTTTTTACACGCTTAGAAAATTATAAAAACTTAGAAAATATATATAATAATTTGAACGAAGTGGGATTTGCATTTGTTAAAAATCAAAATAAGTAGTAAGTTATAATAAACGTTTAAGATATATAATAAACCGGATGTAGAACGCATGGTTTAGCGGTCAGAGCGCTTAGACGGTAAACAACAGATGCTGATTCGAATCCATCGATTTGAATTTTTTATACATTTTTCTAAGTAAATGTTGCAAATTCTTTAATACAAATATTTTTAATACAAACAAAAAGACGGGGGAAGAAGTGTTAGTTATATTAATATTTTAATATAACTAACACTACGTTTGATAGATCAAGATTGAATTGAAAAATCAAGACTCGACTCTGACGAACATTTTTATTATTTATTTTTACTAATAAAGTGTCTGTTAACTTATTAGCGTGGACTTAAGAACTTTTATTAAGGCTAAAGGAAAGGCTCCTTTATTTCTCATGTTTTAGCTTGCCTATTATGATTTTACAACATGTGTTTCACTCTTCAAAATCCTCCTTTCCTATCCAGGCGTAAAAGCTATATAACAAAAAAGGTTTTTTTCAAATCTGTCCAGTAGTTTCGATTGAGAGGTATGCGCGTACTAAAGTTCTGTTTACTAACGTCTGTTTTATTATGGTAGGTACAGATTTAGTTACTTACATTTTTCATTTTTTGTGGATTACAAATTTTAGTGGACGGTAAACAAGACAAAAATATAAACTTACTTCGAATATAACATTTTTCTTTAGTAACAATAAAACCTTTGAGGCCGTCGTAGTTCAGTTGGGCAGCGCCTAACTGTAAAACGTGATGACTTTTGAGTTTGATTCCCACTCGTGGAAAAAATTTAATATTATTTACATTTATCAGTATTGAAACCTAAGACAGGGGGAGACCTCGGTTGACCTTCGAAAACACAGTATCGACGATACTGGAGGAAGGTCACGTAAAAAGCATGAGGACCCCCAGAGGGCGTGTAAACAGAGGTGGATGATAGTGGACGAGGCGAAAGAAGTATGCAGGGACCGTAGCATTTGGCACTCCCGAAAGGGACACAGCGCAAGAAAAAAAAAAGAAACCTAAGACAAACCGCCACTCAATCCATAAAAACGGAAAACGGAGTGTCTTGACACTAGGCTCTCTAAAACAACCCTGTTAATCGAAAACAGACGTAAAACTACAAAAAGAAATAGAACCTATAACCATCGCTTACTTGCTGGAACCTCCCAATCATATCACAATAAGATCAACATCAATTTTTCCAAACAAAATAATTAAAAATACCAATTCCACTCATCTATTAAAGTATTAAAAAGGAACCACTTAAAATATATGATTTCGGCACCTCCCAAGGCGGTCACTTACCGGTTGATAAAACAGTTTCCTTCGAGCGTGGGTTAATGGCGCGTAGGAAGATTGCCGGTCTGATCCCCTAAATTAGAAGGGTTTTACACCATTTGGTTACTTATATGTACTCGTATGTACTTGTATGTGTGAAGCTCATTTTTTATTAGTATAATAGTTATTTTTTTTTTTTTTATTAGCTTCACGCTGTATCCCGCACACAGCAGGGTAGGCAGAGGGAACCTAGTGTTAAGACACTCCGTTCCCCACTTTCCGCCGAATTCGGAGGATATACGTGTTAAGTGGCGGAACTTAACGCCGCGCTTTACCTTGACACCAGAGCGAAGAAAATGGAATATATTAAATATTTCCACTTCTCGAGTGGGAATCGAACCCACAACCAATCGTTTACAGTCACACGCTTTTGCCACTGGGCCACGACTGGCCCACTGGATTAGAAAATAGAATACATAATAACAAGAAAATACACACATAAATAATAATTGTAATATACAAAGGCGACCATATCACGATCAGTGCTCTCTTAATGGTAACCTAAAGCATAAACATTTGATATCTGCATTAAAAATTGCAAAAAACATAGAGGATACCTGCATTGAAATATTGGGTTTGTTGTTAGATTTACATGAAATTTAAAAAGAATTTGTTATTAAACTGTTGTTTTTAATTGACATTTTTTTTGCTTATGTTGAAATAAAGTAGATTCATGTTTTTTATGTATAGCAGGTTAGTCAAAAAAGAATCTAGTGTTGAGACACTCCTTTCAAAGAAGATTTGCTTTTTAACTAGCGGAATTTAACACCATATTTAAGTTATTTTATTTTTTTTTTTTTTTCTTTTTTTTATTGTTTTGTTCCGCCACTTAATACGAAATATTTTGGATTCAGACGGAAAACGGAAGTGTCTTGACACTAGGTTCCGTTTAATTACCCTGCCGTGCAGGAAAGACGTTTTTTTTCTATATTATAATAAATAATGCACAAAGTCAGGATATAGTGGTTGTATATTACCTGTTCTTACCAAATAATACATTTTATTAGTTGTAAGCAAGTCATAAGATATAGGGCAAAGGGAGATATAGTTGACTATTTATATATAAATTTTGCGCTTTTTCCTCAAAGCAGAGTAAAAAGAAAGGACATAGTGTTAAAACACTCCGTTTCTCACTTTCTACCTAAGCCACTAAATAAAGACATTGTGTGTTAGATACCAGCACCATATACTGTCCCCTAAATCGTAATCGAACCCAAAACCTCCTTCCCTGCAGTCATGAACGTTACAACTGAACTACCATGGCGTTAAAGATATTATTATTTCGTACCCAGTGCAGAGAACAGGCATTTGGGTCAAGTTTGCAAAGGGCAACTGCAATTGGCCTCTGGATTCTCAGAATGAGAGAGCACTCGCTATAATAAGCTTGACGATTTCCATCGCAATAAATTTATATTTAAAATTAAATCTTTGCTCCATTCAGGGCTTTTTTTCATATTAAATCGTAATAAATAGTTCCGGATGGTGAATAATTATGGGCATTTCTAAGTACTCTTTGAGTTCTATATTTTATTTTATTTTAATCGAATAGAAATTATTTTGTTTGCTTGTATTTTAAAATGTATTTAGAGTTTGTAGGGACATATCACCTCGTTTTCCAGTATCTAATTGCATACATTTTTATGTAAAGAAGGCCGTTGTGGCGCAGTGGAACAGAGTAACTGCAACTGTAAGGACATTGGTTGTGGGTTCGATTCCCACCCTTACGAATCATAATGATATATTACAAAAATAATTTTCAATTCTCGGATTTCAAAACACAAAACTCGTTAAATTGACTTCAGTACTAACACTTAATCTGTAATATCTCAAAAGTGGAGAAAAGAGTGTATTTATCTCTGCGTATCTACCCTTCTATGCCGGAAATAGGGTATACCTGAATGTCCTATAGTGAAAATATATGTTAAAATGGTGACGTTTGAGTGGAAACTATATGAAAAACAAAAGATGTATATTTTGATTAGACAAAATAAATTGAATTCCGGTACTCCGAATAAAGAGAGAACGAAAAATATAAAAATAAAAAAAGAGGGAAAAAACAATATATAAACATTATTTTATGGCAAAGGCCGTCGTGGGGCAGCGGGACAGCATTTAACCGTAAAGCAACGGTAGTGGGTTCGATTCCCACTCGGGGATTAATTATATTTAAATTTATATTTCTTCGCTCTGGTTGTTTCCTAAGACAAAACGTCTTTGAGTTCTGCCACTCAACACGAAATATCTCAATATATAAGTCCATTCTTCTGAGAAAAAGTAATTTTATCATCACATTAACAACGTAATAACCAAGCCACTTAACAACTTTTAACAAAATTCCCTCACTAATCCCTTAAATCTTGAACTAAAAATTTAAAATGTCAAAAAACTTTCACGATTATCTCTCTATACTTGGGAATAGACGTTTTCTCTGATTTATGGGGCCGTAGTTATTAAGATAGCCATCCCGCGTGATAAATCATAGCTGGAATAACGTTTGCGGCATTCACGACAGTGTTTTTGCACTTGTGGATATTGGGAAGAGGGAAATTGAATGAATTATTCACATATGTTCTTATAATGTCTTATGTTATCTCGGGTTCGGGCGAGATGATTGAGATGTTTCGTTTGTTCGGTTGTAGATTTTGCTTGGAAAGGTGTTTTTTTTTTTTAGTTTCTTTTATTTGGTTTTTTTTTATGGATAGTTGACCAAAAATAGTGATTTGTATTGACAAAAATAACTTTATTTTCTCTTATTTTTTTCCCGTATACTAGTCGGAGAGAATATAATGCTGAGACACTCCATTTTATACTTTCTACTCGAATCTCTGTGAGATATTGTGTTTAGTGGCGGAACTGAATAAAGTGTTCGCTTCTTTCCCATTTGTAAGTTCGTTTTAGTTTGCTTGATCTTTGAAACTAATGATTTAATTTGAAATTATTTAGTTTGAAATGAATATTTTAACATTATTTATAATAGCTACAATATAAATTTTGGCTTTTATAAATAATGTTAAAATATGAAAATAGTGGGGAACGGAGTGTTAACACTAGGTTAATACTAGGTTCTCTCTGCCTACCTTGTTGTGTCCGGGATACAGTGTTAAGCTAAAAAAAACATATACGTATACAGGAGTATGACATTTGGCATAGTCAAGGATTCTTTGGAAAAAAAGCATTTTTCTGTTTATCACAAAGCTTTAGAAATATATTAGATTAATAAAATAAATATTACTAACACCAGCATATATTCCCCGTGGGGGGACGGGTTAAGAATACAATTCCCCCCCGCCGCTGGGTAGCGTCCCGTAAAAGGCGGGTAACCCAGTAGTTTGGTGGTAGGAGATTCGTTCTCCGACTGGCTCGTGACCACTATCATGTCAAAGACGAACCGCCAAATATCTTATGATGTGTTCCGGTTCGATGGCATGTAAGCCAGATCTCCCTATTCCCATCATTCCCATCCTTCCTCCCTCCTTCTGTCCTATATTCCCAAGGCTGGCAACGCATCCATAACTTTAATGTTGTGGATGTCTATGGGCGAAGGTAACCACTTAACACCGGGTGGGCCTTCAGCTCGTTTGCCTCCTTTATACCATAAAAAAAGCATATGTTTTGTAGCATATATGTCAATAAAAAGTTACTGTAAAAAACACAATATATAAAAAATTAAAACAAAACGTTTAATCTGTATTTTTTCATTGTGTTGGCCTTCCTGGCAACGACATCTTGCTTATCCTATTGGAAAATTTATTTTTATTTATTTATTCATTTATTTACAGGTTAATTATATTTATACATGTAGACATTATCATAGAGCACATTCTATGACAGAGAAAGGAAATCGTTGGAATATATTGTATTAGTAACAATCCGGACGCGTGCGCAAGTTCTCAAAAATATCTGATATCAAAAACTTATATATCCAAGAAATTAATCCTAGTTAAGGAACATAGAGGTATTTTTATAGTAAATAACGGATTTCTACGCTGTATTTTGTCAATATAGATTAGCAAGATATTCTTACAAATGCGCGACGTTTCAATACATTACGTTTTTATAATAAGCCGAGTCCAGTCGTAGCGCAGGGGTACAAAGTATGCTTGTAAATGCAACTAGTTCTTCGCCAAAGAACGGCGTTAAGTTCCACCACTTAACAAACAATGCCTCCAAAATAATAAATGCTTCTAAAAAAATATTTTTATTATTTTATTTAGCTTCACGCTGTGCCCCGCTCACAGCAGGGTAGTCAGAGGGTGTTAAGACACTCCGTTTCCAGCATTCCGAATTCTCGAAGCATTGCGTGTTAGGTGACGGAACTTAACGTCGCGCTTTGCTTCGACACCAGGGCGGAGAAATTGAAACAATTAAATATTCCCACTCCAGTCCACAATCGGAAACATTAAATAAGCCACGAAAATATCATGAAAATCCGTAAAAAATACGCCCATATAATACACGCCTACTAAAATACATAACGAATACCTGCAAAATAGTTCTTAAGTCAGACAGAAACATCGAATCGACCCACTAAAAGAACTAGGCTTTATAAATTATACGAATCACTCGTCTATGACATAACACGAGACTGATATATTTATATATCTTGCTGTTTTTCCCCTGTCAGGTGACGTTTCACGTGAAACATGCTGTAGTTTGTCGAAGTGGATCGTCCTAGAATTGGAATGAGAATATTATTATGTCACTATATGGGATATATATGATGAAATATATAATGTTTTTTTCGTGTTATTTTGATAAATTATAATATAGTTGTGACCTTGTTATGGTGTGTGAATGTATGTGGTAGGTTTAGGTTCGATTTCGTCTTGGGGAAAGGTTGTATTTAAATTATTTTAAATTTTCTGCTTCCGGGTAAGATGTCATGTGGCTTATTTCAGTTATTAAATATACAAAGTCTCGATTTTTGGGTGGAAAGTGAAGATCGTTTAGTGGAGTGTCTTGAAACTAGATTTTCTCTGTGTACTCTGCAAAAAAGCTATTTCGATATTTACAATAAAGCGGATGTTTTATTATTCAATTATACACCTTTTTAGTAAAAAACAACATTTTCTTAAAATAATAATCTTAATGAATTCTCTGTATTTAAAATTATTTTTTAAATGAGTTGGTTTCCAACAGGCGCGGTCTTGAGTCCCGCTACGTTCAAATTTATATAAAATAAATTTAAAAAAATACTCCATAACCTTTGTGTGTATGTACAGATAAGCTAACAGTAACAAAAAGTAAATGTTTTAATAAGCGTATTGAAATTTCGATGCAGCTCAGAACGCAAAGCTTAGTGGTGAAAGAGCTTCGACGGTTATCAAGAGGCGCGGGTTCGAATCCCGCTCCGTTCAATATTCATACGCTTTCTCAAAAATATTTATTCATTATATATTACATATTACGTCATATTTCATACAGTTCTCTACAAAACTAACTTGCTAAAACGCAAGGGATTGACAATATTGACTTTTAAAAAGTAACTTTGACAGTTTAAAAGTGCTTCGAATAGTCGATTTCAATAGTGTAAGTTGACTTTGAATTATTCGTTTCAATTGAAAAAGTACATTTTGAGAGTTGTCTGTTTGTTTTTGCTTTAGTTTACCGTACGTAGCCGTACAGTTTCATTCATTTCGTGTGATGTGTAAAATTTTTAACTAGTTTTTCTTGTTTCGAGAAATATTTCGTATATAGCGATGGACGTAAAGAGAATCTAGTGTTACGACAGTTAGCTCTCCACATTAAGGTCAAATTTAAAATA
This sequence comes from Dryas iulia moderata, assembly GCA_019049465.1. NCBI lineage: Eukaryota > Metazoa > Arthropoda > Insecta > Lepidoptera > Nymphalidae > Dryas > Dryas iulia. Next base: position 14,480,179 of record CM032429.1, read on the forward strand.
TGGTATGGGAGAAACAAACAGTCTTTGCTTACCAAAGCAAATAAATAAAATATAGTTAAAATTCTTACTCAAATGGGATTCAAACCCACTATCACGACCACTGCGCCCAGACAATCTATTTCAATGACAAATATTAATAAAAAAAGTTGTTATAGAATATGTGTTTTTTGAACGCATGACTTTGCGGCTTACAAGAGGCACGAGTTCCAATCCTGATATGTTTCTAAAAATATTTTTCAAGCTCATTGTGTGAATAACCCTTAAAAAAAATCAATAACATATTTCATTAAAATACACATCATTTTAACTACAAAAACACTTATTTCTCTACACACAAACAAACAAAATCAAAACACAAAAAGCTTCCGAAGTACACTAAACAGAATGAATGCGCTATAAAATGTTTAACAAGTCCCATGTATTTTATTAGTTAATCCCCCGCAAACCCTATCTCGACCCTCCGTTACGGGGTGTAAAGGGCCCAACTATCGCCTTTTTATAGGCGTCGATAAATGACTATGTCCGCGTGGGAGGGGAATGAAAATGAAAGTCATGTTCAGTTTTTTGTTCTCAAAGATAAGTGTTGTACGTGAAAATGGGGTCTCTTTGCACATTCACTTATAGGACTTAGTATGGAGTAAGCCTGCGTCATCCTGAGGGTTGAGTGGGGATGATTTTGTATTTTCTCTTTATTTGGTATAATGATTCGTTTTTTGTAGCTTGTATTAAGGTTAAGAGGTTAGTTTTATTTTAAGGAGTGGTATTTTTGGTGTATTTAAGTATTTTTATTGTATTTTTAGCTTTTGGCCTATGGGTGTGTATGAGCTGAATTATAATAAACTAAATTTCAGCAGTTGTAAGTTGTGGGTTCGATTCCCATATCTAGAAATGATCATGTTTAATTGTTTTCATTTCTCCACTCTTGTAGGTAAAAGAAAGTGTAGCGTTAAGTTCCACCACTTAATACATATATAGGAAGACAGTCAGATTGAACACTCCATTGTTCGTTGTCCGTGTCAGGACACTCCCTTCTCCAATGTCCGCCTAAGTCTGAAACAGTATAATATAATAAGCAACAAATTCAAATTGTTTAGAGATAATACAACTACTTGAAAGTTTATTGCAACATTGAACTCCATATCTTTCCTTTTCCAACTTAAACGCCATTTGGCTACTTTTAACGACCAAACCTTAACCTTTAGTCGCAAATAGATAGTGGTATTCATAGATTTTAACGGACAGGGCAGTAGTTTGGGGACAATTTACCTAGAAAAAATGTATTCTATTTGGTATTAGAGTCGTGGCCCAGTGGCACAAGCGTGTAACTGTAAACGACTGGTTGTGGGTTCGATTCCCATTTGAGTAGTGGAAATTATATTTCCCTTTTCTTCACTCTGGTGTCGAGGTAAAGCGCGGCGTTGAGTTCCGCCATTTAACACGCAAGCCTCCGAATTCGGCGGAAAGTGGGGAACGGAATGTCTTAACACTAGGTTCCCTCTGCCTACACTGTTGTGTGCGGGATACAGCGTGAAGTTAAAAAAAAAAGAAAAAATAAAACGAGAAATGACGAGTTATTTCTAAATTATTTTCAGCTTAACGCTTTTTTTGCACAGCAGGGGGTTCCGAAGGATGTAGTGTTATGCCATTATTATTTGTTCTTCATTGTCCGTATGAATTCAAGATGTTATATATTAAGTGGTAGAGCTCAGATGTAGTACCTATACGTCACGATGTTCTCATGTTATTTTGTATTATGAATGTGGTTTTTTTTGTACAAAAGTCGACGTGTTTTGGTACAAAATATGTGTGAATGAAGAATAAATATATTACTGGTTTTATTTTACGCTTAAAATATTTCTATTGTATTAGGTATAAACATATACTTAAACCATTTTAAGACTGTAAACGACTGGTTGTGGGTTAGATTTCCACTTCAGGTGTGGAAATATTTAATGTTTCCATTTCCTTCGCTCTGGTGTCAGAGGCGCCGCCACTTAACACGCAATGCCTCCGAATTCGGATAAAAGGAGAACGGAGTGTTACTAGGTTCCCTTAGAAAAAATGGAGAACCTAGTGTTTTGACACTATCTTTAATACCTCCTCTATTGTGAGGACAAAAAGGTGAAGCTGCTTCTTTCCTGATGACTATTTTTTGTGATGTATGTAATACATACAGTATTTCCTGATGACACTTTGAAAGAAAACATTAATTTAAATATAACCATTCAACCGAGTCAAAATCGAATCCACAACCATTTACACATTAACCTCACACGAATATACACAAAAACAAAAACACTTAACATATCTTTTCACAAAACATATTCAAGACATAAAATCAAAGCTTCCCAAAGCTCAACACAAAGTAGGTAGGTATTCAAAATACATAAATCCGTATACATTTCCGCTTTTCTTTTATACGTTACAGTCTAATCGTCCCATTACGGTTTCGAAACAACTATTAGAGGTGGCTTTTAAGCCGGCCATTCGCACCCTAGAACAATTTGCGACTAAACGTTGAACGTTCCGTTGGAGGAAATGGACGGTGGATTACAGACGGCACTTGACTCTGGCGTGCCGTTTGTGGGGCAAAAAGTTGACTTGTTAGTTTGAATGGAATGAATTTGAATGTTATGTATTGAGATTTAAGTGTTTTGTGCCTGAATTAAGTAAAATTGTGATCATTGGCTTTTAGTAGTCATTTTTTAAAGGATGTCCATGCAACACGCCTGGTTGTGGGTTCGATTCCCACTCGAGGAATCGAAATATTTTATAATTTCATATTCTTTGCTCCGTTGTCAAGGCAAAACGTGGCGTAAAGTTTCGCCACTTAATACGCAATGCCTCTAGTATTCGGCGAAAAATGGGGAAACGTAGTGTCTTAACATTAGGTTCCCTCTGTCAATCGAGCTGTGTGCGGGATATAAATTTGCGACTACACGTTGAACGTCCTGCTGGAGGCAATGGACGGTGGATTACAGACGGCACTTGACTCTGGCGTGCCGTTTGTGGGGCAAAAAGTTGACTTGTTAGTTTGAATGGAATGAATTTGAATGTTATGTATTGAGATTTTAGTATCTTTTACCTCAATTTAGTAGATTTACATTGGTTTTTGTGTAGTTAGGAAGCTGACTGTAAACGAGATAGTTGTGGGTTTCCCACTGCGGGATAGTTATATTTAAATTTTCATTTTTTCATTATCTTTTCGGTACCTAAGACAAAGTGACATCGAGTCCAGCCACTCAACACACAATGTCTCGGTTTCAGACGCTATAAGGGAAAAAGCATGTAATTATAAGTTATAAGCAGTTTATAGTGGTTATATATTTATATAAGCGCGGCGTTGAGTTCCGTTACTTAACACATAATGATTCGGATTTTGGTAGACAGTGGAAGGAAAACAGAGTGTCTTGACACTAGGTTATCTCACTACCCACTACTTTCCAAACACATTGAATGTTGTCATTTGTTCACAAATCAAGTACATTATTCAAATATATTTATCAAAAATATTAAAATAATTCTTAAACTTAATAACTCTTAAAACAGTTAGCTCTATACCAAAGATTTTTACTCAAAAAGTTCATACTATCCAAAAGATATAGATATTAATATGCGTTAAAACCAACCGTATTTTCATTAAACTTATTATAAGGAAGGAAAATGGTTACCGAAGTGAAGAGCTCCATCGCTTATAAATTTTTCGAAAGCCTCTCTCTGAATAAATAATGATATTTACAAACAGTAAAGTGTCTTATTAATATTCCATAGCGGCGTTCGACGTAATCAGATAGAAATGAAATCGTCACAAGCATATCTGCCAAAATAAGTTATTCATTGGTTGGGCAAAATATAGCTAGATGTAGGTGTTACCTACCTATTTCGGAAGCTAGGCGTGAGCTAGAATCATTTTTCGTTGAAAATTTACAATAGACCATTGTAACCCAGTGGGATATTGACTGTGATTGCGAATGGTTGTGGGTTTGGTTCTGACGTGGAGAAATTTAATAGTCTTCATTGCTTCGCCCTGTTTCACCAGTTAAAAAAACTAACGCTAACATATAGTATGTTAGCGTAAGAACAATATAATATTTATTTTCTTAAGAATGTTAATATAAGCTTTATAATTTGCGGTTTCATAATTATATTAATACGAGAGGGGAAAATATTATAGTTCTTATTGTAAATATTAGAAGTGTAGAAAACCAATATTATTCATAATCAAGCACTAGGAAAATGTTAAAGGAATTAAATAGAAACACTTTCTATATAATAGCTATTTAATTCTCGTAGAGCGGAGGCACAAAGTGTGACTGTAAAGCGACTGGTTGTGGGTTCGATTCCAACTCGAGGAGTGGAAAATATATTTCCATTTTCTTCGTTCTGGTGTCTATATATATAAAAATACTTCTCTAAATTGGCATAAAAATAACAGATTTCGTATTGATTGTGATGACAGTCAAATATAGTTATGAAAATTAATAATTTATAATATTTTCTACACAGGAAAGACACATGATCGAAAATAATTCCCACAAATAAACTTTTTGCAGGCAGTGCACGATTTACAGGTGTTTTTATTGTGTGTTCTTCCATAGTTGTGACAACGACGTACTTCATTACTTGACGTCATCTGTAAAGCTAATGCTTGTTTTTCTTTGTCTGTAATACCTAGGAAATATTAAATTTGTCGAAGACCTTGCCAATGAATTTGAGTTAATTCTTTTCCCAGTCAATGGTTTCATCCAACCTCATCTGATCGTCAACGAAAAGTGACACACAGTTTTGAATGGCAGTGTTTTGCCTGGCTATTCCGTTCGGACTAGGAGCAACAAACACTATAGTATGCCTAAGGGTTTTTCCTCTGACCTGAAGAATTGTCTTAGACCACATCGTGTCATCAACTCTGGTGTAATAATCATCACGCTGTGATTTTCGCTAAGGTGGTTCCTCATTTTCAGAGCTTTCACTGTCCCTTGACTCTGATATCTTGCTCCTGTTCTAATTCTTACTCGTGATTTTGCTCTTCTAAGTAATCTACTTCCTCATCCGACCTAGACGTAGCTTGAGAACCGTCGATGTCGGCTTCAGCTTTTCTCATCTACACCTCTATCGGTGCAGCTTGTCAATCACCCATTTTTATCCAAAAATTTAATGTTAGATGAATCTCCAATAAGATAACATAACAAAATCATATTTATATTACATATATATGACAATTTTTATATAAAATAAATGAAAGCAAAAAAGATACTAACAGAAAAAACACTTACGTAAGTGGTCGCGTGGACTACATATGTAGTCCAGGAACTTTGCAAAGCTACTAATAATGCACCTACGCATGATAGGCGCTTCCGATGCACTGAGTACGTCCCTGGATTAGTCATTTGAAAGTACCTAGCGCCACAAAAAACTAGCGCTTGGCGTTTGCAAAATAAAACGGATTTTGTATCAGTGGACTACATATGTAGTCCGCGCGACCACTGCAGGGTTAAAGTGGCCAGTCGTGGCCCAGTGGCACAAGAGTGTGACTGTAAACGACTGGTTGTGGGTTCGATTCCCACTCGAGGAGTGGAAATTATATTTCCATTTTCTTCGCTCTGGTGTCGAGGTAAAGCGCGGCGTTAAGTTCCGCCACTTAACACGCAAGCCTCCGAATTCGGCGGAAAGTGGGGAACGGAGTGTCTTAACACTAGGTTCCCTCTGCCTACCCTGCTGTGTGCGGGATATAGCGTGAAGCTATTTAATTTTTAATTTAATTTAAGTGGCATAAAATCATTTCCCCGAATGGCAATCGAACCCATAATCATCGCGTTACAGTTAAAAGCCGTCCCACTGCGCCATGACGGCCTGAACACAATTACAAATTGTCTTTAACAACTGTCGTTGTTAAATTGACAGCCGTGACCAATTGATAAACGTACGCTTTGAAGCATGTACGAGGTCATTGCACACCCATCAACTTCCGATTGGGGTAAGAGTAGCTTAACCAAATAATGTGCTTCAATTATTTAACTATATATTGAGTAACAGTATGTATTGAATTATATTTCTGATGTGTTAGTTAAGACTTAAATAAGTTTATAAAAGTAGAGTTATATGTATGGTTCTATAAAAAAAAATATTCATACCATTGATATTAAGTGCGGTGTTAAACTCCGCTATATAAAATATCCCGAAACATAATTTAAAACCATAATGATTGCACATTTTGTGATATAGACGCTACAAACGCTTCATCTGTCTAATATCTATCGCTTATATCTATCGTTATCCAACTAGTGGAGAACAGAGTGACTTTCTCCCAGCCTACGCTATCACACTCTCTGTATTATATTATATTTGGGGCCAATCGTGGTGCAGTAGCATAAGTATGTGACTATAAACGACTGGTTGTGTTCGATTCCCACTCGAGGAGTGGAAATATTGAATATTTCCATTTCCTTCGCTCTGGTGTCGAGACAAAGCCGGCGTTAAGTTCCGCCACTTAACACGCAATGCCTCCAAATTCAGTGTTCTTAACACAAGGTTCTTAATACAGCATTAAGCTGATAAAAGCCTATTTTATAAGTAAGTAAGTTAAGTAGGCAAGTTCTTATAACAACCACAAAAATGCTGCCAAGCAAAACCAGGACGAATCACTAATCATTAATAACATTATAGTTTACATTCCCGTCGTGAAAACGCATTTTAATATAAAAGCCTGTGCAAAAGAATATAAAATATTTGTTATTAGGGCGTGAGAAGGGCGCAAATATGGGTTAAGTTTCGCCACTCAATTATTATTAATAATATTCATTTAATATACAGCTTACAACGTAAGGGAAATGCAATTTTTTAATGAAATATAGTAGATGTGGCCAGTCGTGGCCCACTCGGTGGCCAGTCGTGGCCCAGTGGGTGGCCAGTCGTGGCCCAGTGGCACAAGAGTGTGACGACTGGTTGTGGGTTCGATTCCCACTCGAGGAGTGGTAATTATATTTCCATTTTCTTCGCTCTGGTGTCTAGGTAAAGCGCGGCGTTAAGTTCCGCCACTTAACACGCAAGCGTCCGAATTCGGCGTAAAGTGGGGAACGGAGTGTCTTAACACTAGGTTCCCTCTGCCTACCCTGCTGTGTGCGGGATATAGCGTGAAGCTATTTAATTTAATTTAATTAAATATAGTAGATATATTTTTTACGCAGCTTCACTTTTTTTGCCTACATTAGGGTAGTCGGAGAGGGCTTAGTGTCAAGACCCTCCGTTATTCACTTTCCACTCGAAATTAAGACATTGGGTGTTAAGCGGATCTCAACTCAGCTCTTTGCCCAGGTACCAGAGCAGAGAAATGAAACTAATATATAATTATTCCCTGGAGTCGGAATTGAACCCACTACCATATCGTTTACAGCCAGATGCTGTCATACTGCGCCACAAAGTTCTATGTCGCAGTATATAGGATGCTATATACTAAGATTTTCCTTAAAGCGTAAAATAAGAGTTGCGTTAACAACGTGTTCATTTTATAGAAAAGTGTACGACAATCACATGATATTTCAATTATTGCGAAGCGAAGCTCTTACTGGTCAAAAGTGTGTTTCGTTGTGTTTTATCTCTTCCTGGGCTATTTGTGGTAGACCTTTGAAATTTGGTAGAGATATCGAGCACAGTGTCTTGTTTGCTGTGATTTTTTTTGGTGACAATTGTAATTGTAGTTTTTGAATAAATGGTAATTAAATGGGCAAGACGTGCCCACTTAAATTAACGTTTCACAGCCTAAAGCATAGACTTAGGCTGTGAAACGTTAATTTAAGTGTGTATGTTGTAGTGTATGTATTAGTATGAAAAATATGAGAAACAAACACGTTAAGTGTTATTTTTTTTTCACATGTAACAGCATTAAATATGTACTTCGCTCAGCTCTTCTCGCCATGCAGAGCAAAGAGGCGGTTCCTAGATTAATATATTTCTGATGTACTATTGTCAATGGCTTTATCTCTCTGTTCCTATAATTTTAGACACATTCCATTCTTTATATCCACCCCAATCTAGCATATTACGTGTGACGTAACTCAACGCTGCGATTTATCTTATCATCAGGGCAGAAAATAGGAGACGATTTAAATGTAATCATTCTCTAAATTTTAATATTTCATTTTATCCTTTTGTTTCGCTACTTAACACGCATTTAGCTTCCCTCTGCCTAACACGCTGTATGCGGGATACAGCGTGAAGTTAAGAAAATCCTTTCCAACATCACATATACATACATTCAAACGATGTCACACTACGCCAATAGCCATACGCCTATAGCCAAACACACATACGCTATAATGAAACCAACGGCTTATTAAATATCTATAATACGTCTCAGACCTTAAGGCGTTTCGAGATTAAATCTGCAAAGTGGTTTCTATTCTAATATTAAAATCTTATATTTTAGGAATTCGTGAGCAATTTTAGTGTCTCATTTTGTAATATCTTATATGTAACTATTTGCTTGATAACATTTTTGGATGAAACTGAATTAAGTTTTAGTTTAATTTAATATTTAATATGACGCCGTCGTGGCACAGTTGGACCGCGTCTGTCTGTAAGCGCAGTTGTGGGTTCGATTCCCACGCAGTGTATTATTATATCTAAATTAATTTAATTTCTAGTATGGGCAATTTAATGGGGCCAGTCGTGGCGCAGTGGCTCAAGCGTGTGACTGTAAACGACTGGTTGTGGGTTCGATTCTCACACGAGGAGTGGAGATGTTTATTAATTTCATTTTCTTCGCTCTGGTGTCGAGGCAAAGGGCTGCGTTAAGTTCCGCCACTTAACGCGCAATGCCTCCGAATTCGCTATGATATATATAAGCTAAGTTCTATATAACTATATAAAGTATAACTTTCCGAATGGGAATAGAATCCACAATCATCACGGTTACACTGCGCCACGACAGTCAAAATAGAGTTTACAATAATTAAGAATTCAATATAATAGCTTCTAAGATGTGTTCAAAGAGAGATTGAACGCGGGATGGCTCTGACACTTTTGTTGGTGGAACAATAAATGATAGGATTTTACAGTTTTCCCATTTGTCTATGCCAGATGTTTCCAATTGATGGTTTTTCTATAGTTTTATTTAAATATTTATTTGAAAAGTATTGTAATAAAATAAATATTTACGAAATATATTAAACGTCATTAAAGGCAGGATAGTCAGAGAGAAAGTAGTGTCAAAAGACTCCGTTCTCCACTTTTTGTTCGCTGGCGGAACTTAACGATGCGCTTTGTCATATGTATCAGAACGGAAAAATTTCGACGCAGCCGGTAGTAGTACTGATGGCATAGATGGCAAAGCGCTTGGACGTTTCCAAGAGGCGCGGTTTCGAATCCCGCTGTAGGCAAAAATTTTGTACACTTTCTAAAAATGGCATTTTCAATATCCTGAGTTTGTAAATAAAATTTTAAAATTTTAAAAGTCAATCTGCATACATGGCCACAGCAATCGCAAGATTGTGGTCATAAAAAAAACATTTCAACGATTCAAAGTATGATATCTGACGTAATTGAAGTATGGACAACAAACAGTGTAAAAGGAATATCATAGTTTATTCTTGTGCTTTTTATTGTCTGTGGCTTTGTGGTATGGTTCTTTCCTATTTAGAGTAACGGTAAAAGAAAATGTTTTTTTACGTCGCTTCAAAAGATCAATAGTTATGTTCTAGTTACACATACGTGTGACAGTAAACGACTGGTTGTGGGTTCGATTTCCACTCGAGGAGTGGAAATATTTAATATTTCCATTTCCTTCGCTCTGAGTGGTGCGTGGAGAACGGAGTGTCTTAACACTAAATTTCCTCTGCCTACCCTGCTGTGTGCGGAATACAGCGTGACGCTAAAAAAATGTATTAGTTCTTGTAGCTTTAAATTATAGTATGCAACTTTTTTGCTTTTTACAATTGCTTTATGCCAATAAAGTTGCAAATAATGAAACTTGAGGCAATCTTGGCGTAGTTGGACCACATCTGACTGTAAACACGATGGTTGTGTGTTCGATTCCCACTTAGATTTTTTTTTTTTTCATTTTTCCGTATGCAACGTATGCAACTTTATTTGCATGTTTTTAAAAACCTACAATTTCGTGTTTGCCCCCTTCGTAGACACTTATAGAAATTCATTCCTTATCGCTGTCTAGTTCAGTAGTTCATATATACTCGTTTATATATATGAGGCATGTATAATGATCAATATTTATTTTTATAATTTTAATAACTTATTCATATACTTTGAATATGTAAATCATTTTTAGAGAAAATATTAAATTTTGAAAACAGTAAGATTCGAACTCGCGTCTCTTGAAAAGCGCCTAAACGCTCTAACCGTTAAACCATGCGTTCTGCATCCAGTTTGGTTAAAATTTTTAAATATTAATGACAGCGTATTTTTGTTGTTAATAAATAATTGATTATTCTTTCCTCTAAAAGTAATTTGGAGAACTTGTAAAAAAAATAATTGCAACGGCATTCGATTTTGGGTCCGCTTGGAAAGCGCTCTAACCGGCTTTCAAAGTTTTATACATTTTCTACGTCTTTTCACAAAGTGTGTGTAAATAACATTTTAAAATGTTAAAAGTATTCTTTCCAGTGATTTTATGCGAGATTTTAATTGATATGATTTGGCCTTTAAATATACACAAAACATAGGTATTTTATAGGTATTTGTGGGCAGTCGTGGCCCAGTGGCACAAGCGTGTGACTGTAAACGACTGGATGTGGGTTCGATTCCCACTCGAGGAGTGGAAATATTTAATATTTCCATTTTCTTCTCTCTGGTGCCAAGGTAAAGCGCAGCGTTAAGTTCCGCCACTTAACACGCAATGCCTCCGAATTCGGCGGAAAGTGGGGAACGGAGTGTCTTAACACTAGGTTCCCTCTGCCTACCCTGCTGTGTGCGGGATATAGCGTGAAGCTATTTATTTTTTATTTATAGGTATTTTAAACAATTAAAGAATCAACTGATCACGTTGTAGTAAAACAAGTTACGTAAATAAAATTAGCTGGAAAACACGCACGGCACCCGCTCCCAGAATTAATTTTACACGCTCTAGGAACATTCGCAATACTGACTGCGGTGTAGTATACTCAGGTAAACATTATGGTTATTAAAATGTATGTGGAATTTTGGGGTATTAAGGCGCAGTGGTATAGATTATGACTGTAAATGCGTTGGTTATGGGTTCGATAACAAAGCGGGGGGTAATTTTATATGAAATATTAATATATATTTTTCTTTCTTTGCTTTGGTAAGAGCGTAGCGTTTAGTTTTCTTATTAAGCTCGTAGTGTCTTAAATTAAATTTTTCTTTGCCTATGTTATATTCAGTATGTAATAAAGGTTTATGAAGTGACGAAAAATTTTATATAAATAATATGGTGGCGTAGTTGATACAACTGTTGTGGTTTCGATTACAGATTGTGAGAATGAACATACATATATCATACGTTTAAATTAATTTACTAAATCTAAAGTTAAATAGATTTTTTTTATTATGATTAGAAAATGGACGACTGTGAGGTGCCATCGTGGCGCAGTGCACAGTGTCCGATAATAATGGCAATTGGTAATAGGTTCAATTTCCACTCTGCAGAGTGATCACAACAAGTTTATATTCAATGTTTTACTCTGGCAAACAGATGAATTCTGCCACTTAACACGAAACGTCCTGATATCGAATGGAAAGTGGAGAACGGAGTGTCTTGACACTAGGTTCTCTCCATAATTAAAAAAAATCAAGAAAACATTGGTCTCATGCCGTCCAGTCGCATGTACAGTTAGTTTTCGAAATTTTTAAAACACCTTTTTCCATTTGCGTTCACAAATTACCTCGTTTCCTTTGGGTTTGACGAATAATCACTTAATAACTACAATTTGCTTCACTAAAGAAATAATAAAGTTGTTACTTTTTACATACTGTTGCATGAAAATTGCTGCTAAGTTATAAAGGTTACTTAAACAAATGTGTAGTTTAAATTTTCAAACTATTATTACGTGTATAGCTTCACGCCTTTTCAGTCAGAGAGTGACTGTAGACACTCCGTTCTCTTTTTACCCCCTGAAATGGAGATATTTGAGTAACGGTACTCAATGCCTTGCTTAGTCTTCTTATCTTAATGTCAATACGTAATGTCAATCCCTTTCCATTCTTCGTTTTCTGGCCTAGGTTGAGACATTGCCTGTTGGGTAGTGGAACGTAACACTTTATCGTACCGGAGCAAAGCAATTCAAATTCATTGAAATCATTCCTTTGAGTTGGAATCGAACCCGCATCGAACCCGCAACCATTTGTGTTGACAAGTAGACGGTGGCTCAGGGCACCACAATGGCCTCTATAATATTTAAGATATGAAGTCTTAAACATTAAGGAGAATTATTTTTCTGTTCAATAAAAACTAGTGGCCAGTCGTGGCCCAGTGGCACAAGCGTGTGACTGTAAACGACTGGTTGTGGGTTCGATTCCCACTCGAGAAGTGGAAATATTTTATATTTCCATTTTCTTCGCTCTGGTGCCGAGGTAAAGCACGGCGTTAAGTTCCACCACTTAACACGCAATGCCTCCGAATTTGGCGGAAAGTTTGGAACGGAGTGTCTTAACACTAGATACAGCGTGAAGCTAAAAAAAAATATCGAATCTACTACCATCGCTTATTACTTCCAATTCTTCTACTTAATAATACGACATAATAAAATTATTTCATTTCGTTTTAGATTAAAGCCTAGAATTTCTAATTGAACTGCCAGTTCTGTTCAAGAAAACCTATAAGTCGAAGTTCTTTTAATAATAAAATTCTCATATTCCATTGACTGCGTAAAGTCGTATTCGAACAATGAATGAATATTTGGACGAATAACTCGTGGCATTAAATTACGCTCGAGGCCCTTTCTGTATTGATATCTATAGGTTTTCTATTTAATAAAGTCTGTACTAGATTGCGTTGAACTTCAAGTGTTGTAAAATAATATAATACTTTCTTTTATAAAACGTTGAGTTTTAACAAAAAAGAACAACAATGAAGGAGCTAAACAATAGCTTAAAGCAGGGGTGAGAAACCTTTTTCAGTAAAGGGCATATACAAATTTTGAAATTTTGAAAATCACACTAGAAAAGTGGCGGTTGTCGTGGCATAGTGGGACTGCATCTGATTGTAAAAGCAATGGTTGTGGGTTCGATTGCCACTCGGGGGAGTATTTATTAATTTCTTCTTCAAGTTCTTTCAATTCCTAACCTAAAGGTTGTCTGGAAGAGATCGCTGTTAAGCGATAAGGCCGTCTTTTGTGCCTCGCATATTTGTTATTATTTTTTTTTCTAGTAGACTCAGTGTAAATATTTTTGTGGTGTACAAAAAAGTATAAATAAATAAATAAATATGTTACCGAAGACAAAGCGTCTCGTCGTCTCCATTTTGGAAAATGGAGGAAGTGTCTTGACACTAGGTACTTCCTGACTACGCCACTTTGCAGGAGAAACCTGCAAAAGAAGCTACAGGAGAATTGCTGTAATGTAAATGAACGATTGGTAAACCTTAATATTATTAAGCGGGTTGCATCTTGCTCACTACTGGCTTAAAATGTAAAAAAAAATATCATATCATATAGTTTTACTAATGATTTCTCCCAGAGACCATCTAGAGTAGTTAATATTCAATTTCATTCACAATAATTCTCTTATCTTGAATTTGAAATTAATTAATCTTTTTCATTACTTTGGTTCAAAACAACGTTTTTTTTTTACCTTCACGCTGTATCCCGCACATAGCTGGGTAGGCACAGGGAACCTAGTGTTAAGACACTCCGTTCCCCACTTCCCGCCGAATTCGGAGGCATGGCGTGTTAAGTGGCGGAACGTAACGCTACCTCGGCACTAGAGCGAAGAAAATGGAAATATTAAATATTTCCACTCCTCGAGTGGGAATCGAACCCACAACCAGTCGAATTACCACGACTGGCCACAGTGTTTATTAATTTTAAATATTCATTTCTTACAACGCCTTAATTCATGCACGTCGTAACAAAACGCAAAATAACAAAATTATAAGTTTCATTACTTACTCGAGTCAACACTACTACAATTAACGTCTGAAGTATGCCTCAAGTAGACTTTGTATTTACCAAATTAAATTGTAGTTAAGAAAAGTGATAATCAAAAGCTCTTTAAATGTAATTTTTAATAAACGTTAAGTTTCTAGCAAGAAATATATTCTAAGATTTGTATTTTATAAAAGAAGTTATAAACGATTTTTTTTTGATAATATTTAAAATATATGGAAATCTAACTTTACACACACCCTATTATAGTAGGGTAGTAAGAACATAGTGTTAAGATATTCTGTTCTCTCTTACTGTAGCAGGACAAGTGATGTAAAATGTAAATTAAAAAGCATATGCTAGAAGAGTACTTCTAGCATATACTTATACCAGTAGGTATATATATTATATTAACAAACCCCCTAAAAAAATCGATTGATGAGAACTGAATCAACTCAAATCTCAAAAATATCTTACATCATTTTTAAAACTTAAACGGCGGAACTAATTTTTTTACTACATAGCTAAAACCACTGCAAGAAAACTGGCATTGAAATGAAGAAAATGGTCTTTGAAAGGTCCACCTGCTTGAAAATTACGACACTACAAATAGACACACACAGATATCGAAAGTGAGAATCGAACTAACAACCATCGCATTAATTTTTATACAATCCTACAGCGCACACAAAAAAAATAACTAGAAATCCATACTTATATTATAAATGCGAAAGTCTGTTTGTCTGTCACGCTTTCACGGCTAATGTACTGGTCGGACTTGGATGAAATTGGGAATAAATATAGTTTAAGTTCCAGGTTCAAATATAGGCTACTTACTTATCAACAATCCACCTCTAAAGGGTTGAAATAGGGGATGAAAGTTTGTATGGAAAATCTACACTGCTTGACCGATAGTAACAAATATTGATATAAATATAGTTGATAGTCCAAGGTTAAACATAGGCTACTTTATTTTTTAAAAATCCTCCCCCGGGGGTGCAATTTAACAAAACAACTATGTAGTTAACGCGGGGAAGCCGCGAGCGGGCCGCTAGTTAACATATAAAATAAGAATATATGTACATTTATTACTCTAAATTGCAAAACAAGTAGCAATTCAGCTTAAACATTATACAAACAATATCATCATCTTCCTGAAAATGTGTAATTTGCGAATATTTTCGGCATAAAATTATGAACGAGCTCCATCAAACGGGCCGTTCATTAATTTTATGACGCTAATAAACATGGAAAGTACACTACATGCGATAAATTGAGCAAACCTACCTGCGAATAACCCAGCTTGATTGTTATTATGTCAGCATTGAATAATCGAATAATTTAATATAATTTCTTTAGGTTGACAGTGTGTGATTGTAATCGTGACTTTTGCGGGTTCAATTCCCGCTCGGGGGAAAGCATTTAGTTATCTATGTATTCAACGTTTTAATGTCTGTACCAGAGCTCGATTTCCGGCGGAAAGTGGAAAACGGAGTGTTTTAACACTAGGTTCCCTCTGCCTACCCTGCTGTGTGCGGGATACAGCGTGAAGCTGAAAAAAAAAATTAAATGTTAAATATTATATTTAATAAACCCTATATACTAAATTCATGACTTACCAAAATCATATTTCTAACTACAATATAATAACGCATTGCCTAACCATTTAATGCCATGTAATAAAGCTAGCTATTAATATTTCACGCCAAAACCGATGGCGTATTAACGCAGTCATGAAATATGGCCGATTAGTCACATACCATACCGGGCTTAACTAATAATCTAAATAACTATTTTTCAATAAGAACACCAATATCTGGTTCATGAATTTTGGGCTGAACGTGTCTCAAATATTAAATATATGTACCTATTACGTCATAGTAGCGTTGAGATGGAAGAAATGGAATAGAATGGGTAAAGGTAGTTTCAATCTTTTTTTCGTATAGCAGGGTAGCCAAAGAAAATGTATTGTCAAGACTGCAACGTGGTTGATTATGGGTTCGATCCCCATTCCAGGAAATGATTATATTATAATTATTTTTATATCTCTTGAACATTTTTAAAGTGTTATTCCACACTTAGGAAAATTGAAAAAGACATTTAAAGAAAACGTATAAAAATTTAAACGCAGCGGGATTCGAACCCTCGCCTCCTGAATACCGTTCAGGCGCTCTCACCACTGAGCATCCCGCTGCGTTCACCAGAACACATGCTCAGTGGTCAGAGCGCGTATTCATGTGGCTGACCGAGTAAAAAAGTAAATAAGAAAACAAAATAAGGAAAAGGAATACAATCATCAATTAAGAACAACAAAGGCACGGAGCTGTGTCCGTGGAGAACGAAAACTCATTAAATAAAAAAAAAAAATTATACGTTTTCTTTAATGTCTTTTATTTTTATTTCTCTTCTCTGATAAGACATAGTGCGGAGGTGAGTTCCGACACTCAACACGCAATGTCAAGAATTCAGGTAGAAAATGGAGAGAGTGTTTAGACACTAAGTTCTCTTTGACTATCCTGCTATTCACGGAAAAGCTTTTTGTAGTATACCTCCTAGATCTACATCACCAATTAAAATAAATTTAAAGGAAAGCCATTTGACACTGACACTGACATGACATAAATATTCCATTAATTTTAAGTCATTTTATTGATTTTGTTCATTTTAATAAAATTGTGATATTGCAGCGTTTCTTATCAATTAGGAATTTGTCGACTACCAGCTTAGAAACCTTCCTGGGCTTATGTACAACCTTAACAACTTTGCTTAAGATGATCTATGAAGCCGATAAAGACAAATATTTTTATATAATATATATGTGGCCAGTCGTGGCCCAGTGGCACAAGCGTGTGACTGTAAACGACTGGTTGTGGGTTCGATTCCCACTCGAGGAGTGGAAATTATATTTCCATTTTCTTCGCTCTGGTGTCGAGGCAAAGCGCGGCGTTAAGTTTCGCCACTTAACACGCTAGCCTTCGAATTCGGCGGAAAGTGGGGAACGGAGTGTCTTAACACTAGTTTCCCACCTGCCTACCCTGCTGTATTATTAAAATACATATTTTAGTGAAAATAAATAATCAAAAAAAGTTAATTCAAATTTATATATTTAAATGAAGGAAAACAATAATAAAATAATTTATGAAATAAATTATACAAAATTTGTATATAATTCATCTATGCGTTATCCGTCTATTTGAACATTGTTATTAGTATTTGTACAGCTTTCAAAGCTGAAACTGCACTGTTTTTTGCGAACTTGCAGCGAGTAAATTTATGATCATTCATGCGAGTTATCAACATGAAATATTATTACAATACATTTAAAATTTTGGTTTGGTGTTAATTTCAACAAAAGTGTATTCTTCGATAAGTTTCCATTGTGTTTACTGAACATATATATTGGATTAGATGAATGTATATGATAAATATAAAGTTCTATGAATGTTATAGGTATTAAGTAAGAGAAATAAACTGGTAAATAGACTGGTGATAAAAATAAAAGAAAAGGGAAGAGGCGAGACGTGGCACAAAATGTGACTGTAAAGCGACTGGTTGTGGGTTCGATTCCCACTCGAGCAGTGGAAATACTTAATGTTTCCACTTTCGTCGCCATGGTGTCGAGACAACGCTGCCACTCACGTAATGCCTCCGAATTTAGTGCAAAGTGGGGAATGGAGTGTCTTGTGACTAGGTTCCCTCTGCCTACTCTGCTGTTAAGCTAAAAAAATAAGACCAAATTTTATCTACAATTAGTAATGAAAAATTAACATACAATTATTCAGATCATAGAATATCTATCTCACTACTAAACTCAATAATAAAAAAGGGAATAAAGGTCATATTTCTATTTATTCCCACTCCAATGATTTCTTACATCATATTTATAATAATTTTAACAAAAAGCCCTCTTTTGTTACAGATACCTCCAGATACCAACCAGATGTGTAAATGTAAGAATGTGACATTAAGATCACCAAGAAATAGTCCAAAAATGAAACGACGTCTGCCCGCGGTGAGAGAAGAGCCTAGGAGCTACAGCATATGTGATAGTGACACAGTATTTTACACCATGATAATTTCTACTGCAGTGTTAAGTTACGTGAATAGTCTGAACGGGGACTTTGTGCATGATGACATACCCGCGATCGTTACTAATAGCGATGTGATTGGCCACAATAGCTTGAAGCACCTCTTCTTGAATGACTTTTGGGGTACGCCTATGGCAGATCCTAATAGCCATAAGTCGTATCGGCCGTTGACTACTCTGTCTTTTCGGTAAGTTTTAGAATATTTTTCGCTTTAGTAGATACATTTTAAGTAGTTGATTTCAAGTTTTAATTTCTGGGCCTTCAAAAATATAATGAATTTTACATAAAAACTGAATATTTTTTTTTCTTTCTAAGTATAGGTTACACATAGTAAAGATTCTTTGAATTTATTCAATATCTTATTTTTTAGCTTCACGCTGTATCTCGGGTAGACAGAAGGAATCTAGTGTTAAGACACTCTGTGCCCCACTTTCCGCCGTATTCAGAGGCACTGCTTGTTAAGTGGCGGAACTTAACGCCGCCCTTTGCCTCTGATAACAGAGCGAAGGAAATGGAAATATTAAATATTTTCCCTCCTCGAGTGGGAATCAAACCCACAACCAGTCGTTTACAGTCACACGTTCGTGCCACTCTGCCACGACTGGCCCCTATTTTACCTACATTAAATAGGAAATATTATTTATTCATATATGAACTATAATATTCATATATTATTTATTTAAAAATAATAAATATAAATATTCATTAACACAAATAATCTAAAGGTCATCACATAGTAAATAGCTAAATTCTTTAAATAAACGTTGAAAGCACCATGTATCCAGCATCCATTCTCCACTTGAAGTCGACCATAAATTATGTTCGCGGAGCCTCTATTTATCACGAACTGTGGACTCAAAACTTAATATATCAACGTGATGATATTATCTAATGGTCTCTAATATTTTTAAAGTGAGAACCGTAGTGGCGCAGTGGTATAGCATCAGATTGTAAGCACTATTGAATATAGGTTCGATTTCCATTCGGGTAACGATTTTAATGATTTTTATTTTTTTATTTTAATATTTTTTATTTATTTCTGGTAACGTAAAGTGCAGGGTTAAGTTCCGCTAGTTCCATTTGTGGGTTTCAGGCAGAATGTAGTGGTTCCTATATGGAAGCAAAATATATCTACCGTAGTATATAAACATGTCTGTCTTTTACGAGCATTTTGATCCATTTAAATAATTTTAGATTCCTTTCTGCGACGTATAAAATTTGGTATAGTTGAAGTATGTATTGAAAAAGTGCAGAAAAAAAAACTATCTTACAATATCGAAATAAATAAAATTAACCTCGTAATAAGATCTTTTGTTTCTGCAATTTTTAATCATTTTGAAATTAAATTATTTTAAACGGATTAATGAAATATATTTTTCGTGTTCGGAAATACACTTTAGAAAACCCAACGTTTCGAGTACTTTACAGTAGTCTGTCATCACAGGTAGACTCAGACTACTAATATATACATATATGTTATGAAAGTTAGCGAATTCATCGTTTGGTTAAGACGTTGCCTCCAGCGTGTCACTTTGGCAAGTTAATAGTAACCTGCATCTATATTTGTATTGAGGATCTATTTAATACCAAACTGTTGAGAACCACGAATTCTATTGAGATTATGTTGCTTCCTCGATATAATTTAGTAAGTTAGTGAAAATAAATTAAGTGGTAGGTATATATAACATGTAAGTGGCAATTAAAAAAAAATACTTAATACAATTAGACGATGACGACAGATGACATTTTTTTTATAATATTATTTTTAAATATTTAATACAGCGAAAGTATAGTGGTAGTTTTAGCGATTTAACAACGGATTTGTATAAATTAAACAAAAAATAGAACCTTGTGAATGTCTAAAGGCTCTAAGCATGATCTAGAAACAAAGAGTGGCATTAAGTTCCGCCACTCCTCACATAGTGACTTTTTTACACACAGAATGTAATGAAGAGTACTGTCCCGATACTAGTTTATCTCCGAAAACCGTGATATGCGAGAACCAAAAGTTCATATAAAATATCCTCCTAACTTTCAATCTAAAATTTCACCCTTAATAAACAACACATCAGCATATTTAGAGACAACGTGTTAAAATGATAAAATCAAAAACATTTCATAACGTATCTATTAAAAACTTAACATGTATGTAAATAAAAACGTTATTCCCATGAAAGGGGTCCACAAGCGTGTATAATAAATTATGATAACGTGTGACACCCACGCAAGCAAGACTAGCTCTTATCGCGTGCCGAATTTGCGCATCATGAAATTTATATTTATGACGCTTTTGCGCTAGTAAATTTTAACGAATTGTCATTTTAATCTCGCCCCTGTAGCCTGTAGGACGTAAGCTAAAAATAAATAGAGTTAAATTAAATGACAAGTTGAAAGGTCATACATTATGGTATAAATAGCTGTATTTACAGCTATTAGAGGGAACATTTTAGACTGAAATTTGGTTATGTTTTTGGTAAAATCTAGATTTTGAATCATGACGTTTATATGTAATGTAGGTGTTGGTTTTGTCTTTTTTAAAGATGTAGTGATAAGTCACTGTGTTTAATATTTTATGTCGGCAATCTAATTGCATTTAAAATAACGTTTTTTTTTATATAACACGAATATCATGGTCCATTCATTTATTCCGGTAAAGTGGGCTGCATCCCACAGTGAAATCAATGTTTAGATATTATTTAAAATTGAAAATATCTATTGAGATATATTTATTGAGAGCTACAGAGAAACTCAACAGTTGCTCTTTTCAAATACAAATGTAATAACTTTTTATAACCTGTATTAAATTCAAATGGCATTACTTCCACGTATTTTTATCTTTAAAATATTCTGCTACTGAGTAATTTAGAAAGACAAAGAAACAGATCCTTACGTATAATATTTTTATAGTGGTTTTAAATTCCTGCAATGGTGAACAATATGTTATGAATATCACCCATAAAATACTTATTTACTTACGTTTCAAAGGTGTTAATTTGGCGCTACGAGCTTATCTTGATTTCCAGTACATTGATATGTTTCACTGTTTTAGTAAAACACTGTATATGTACCAGTCATGGCTCACGGGTACAAAGTGTGACTGCAAACGCAACTGGTTGTGGGTTCGATTTCCACCCGAGGAATTGAAATAATTAATATATCGTTTCCTTCTTTACTCTGGTGACAAGGCAAGCCGCGAGCTCCGCTACTTAACCCGCAATGCTTCCAGAGTTCGGGAAACCAAGTTCGGGAAAATGGGAAACCAAGTGTCTTTACACTAGGCTCTCTCTCTGCTTACCCTGTTGTATGCCTGTATAATAATAATCTTGATCTCTAAGATCACAAATTGCATTTCACGGTTCATTTTAGAGTGAATATTGAATTTTGTCTGCACCACTACCCCGTAATAGCGTTCCATAACATAAAATGCTATGAAAGTAGCTCAAATAAACTAGACGAGCAGTGTCAATGTTAATTATTTGTCTTACTTTTTTAATCGCGAACGCAGCACTGCTAATTTTATATGCAATCGTTTTAAGATGGGAACTCTACTAAGGCTTATAATATGACTGTAAACGCGTCGGGTGGTGGGTTCGATTTCCACTCGAGGAATTAAAATATTTAATATATCATTTTCTTTGCTCTGGTATTGAGGCAAAGCGCGGCGTTGAGTTCCGCATCTTAACATGCATTGTCTTCAGAATTCGGCGAAAAAAAGGTAACGGAATATATAATGTCTAAACATTAGGTTCCCTCTGCCTGTCCTGCTGTGTGCGGGATACAGCGTTACGCAAAAGAAATCCAATTCATTTAATATTTGGTATTTACCATATGCACTCTTCATCTTAGTTTAATTGATTTTACAATTACTTCCATTTCTCTACTGTACAAACTCATCGTTAAATTCCGCCATTCAACACGCAATGTCTCAAATACAGGAAAGTGGAGAACAGTGTGTCCTGAAACTACCCTGCTATACGTGAATACAAAATTATTTAAATAACAATATATTTTTTCTGTTCATATAACATTTTTTGTGTCAATTAAGTAATTTTTTTTTAGCTTCACGCTGTATCCCGCACACAGCAGGGTAGGCAGAGGAAACCTAGTGTTAAGACACTCCGCTCTCCACTTTCCGTCAAATTGCGTGTTAAGTGGGAAACTTAACGCTGCGCTTTACCTCGACATCAGGGCGAAGAAATATTAAATATTTCCACTCTTCGACTGGGAATCCAACCCCAACCAGTCGCTTTACAGTCACTCTTTGTGCCACTGCGCCATCGCTGGCGCCATATATAAATAAAAAAATATATATTTTAACATTTATTAAACATCCACGGGCTAATCATAGATTATTCACCCGATATTGTTTGCCTCATATCACTTAGTCTGGAATTATTTCAAAGAGGATTTGCAGCATTGTTCAATGAAACAAAAGCCTTTGGTAATTACCCGGTACAATTGATAGGGTTTAACACCATGATACTGTTGGCGTTATTAAGATATCATCTATATGTACACGGATAATTATGTTTCTGGTAATTATGTATGTGTTTGTATTGTTATGATGTTTTGTAGGCATGTGTTATAAGAAGCGAGTCAAATATCGTAGCTTCGTTTGCATGAATTATAAAACGTAATTAGAAAAATACGTTGTAATAAATATAAATAAATTTATTTTTTCTAATTTCTATGATAATTTGAAAAAAAAATCCTTTATTAATACTATACCTATATTGAATAAGTACGTAATTATATGTAGATATTGAATATATATTTATAAAATAATTTGATATTTTTTAACCAATACAAAACTGCTAAATGAGTTACTGGCAGGTTATGTATAAAAAACGTTTCCCCGCATAGCGGGATATTCGTTAACTCTAGTGTCAAGACTCTCCTCCACTTTCCGCCCAAAATTCAGACATATTTCGTGTTGAGTGGTGGAATTCAACGAAAAAGCAAATAAATGAATTTAATTCGTACGCTGTCTAACTGCACAAGTAATAAATAACTGATTAACATAAATAGATGTAATAATCATGCCTGATTTACTAAATATATTTTAATATAAAGGCAAATAACAGTTACATTTCATGGTAAAATTCTAATTTCTACTCCCGGTTCTAGTTTCGGTTGTGCATTGTCTATCACTCTAGAAAGTGTGTAGGAGGATTAAAGGAGGATTCACAGGAAATTCAACGGCAGCAGAAATAACAGTATTTTACAATTTACAGTCAAAAATATGGAGTGTAGGGATTTGGGTAAATCGAAATACCTACTGATGAAAAAATAGCTGAGTTGCCCTATATAGTGCCATGACACTACTTTCTTCTACTTTTAACTCAAATAGTCATAGTGTTGAAAGACTTAACGTCACATGTTATTTTGGGTGAATGGGGAAATCATAATAAGTTAATTATAATCATGATGACGATGATTCTAATTAACATATAGTATAAAGTCATGGCTTGGCTTAAACCTGTGGCCAGTCGCTGTGCAGGGGCACGACATGACGTAAACGCGACTGGTTGTGGTTTCGCTTTCAACTCAAGGAGTGGAAATATTTGGAATTCCATTTTCTTCAACCTCTTGTTGAGGCGAAATACGGTTTTAAGTTCCGCCATTTGACATGTAATGTCTCCAAAATTCGACTGAAAATGGGGAACGGAGTGTCTTAACATTACGTTCCCTCTCTCTATCCTGCTTTGTGCGGGATACAGCGTGAAACTCAAACATTAAACTATCGCGTTTACAGTTAGACGTATAAAGTTACAAAAATGTTAAAAATACAAAAAATATATATTTTTTCACAAAACAATTTCAGTTATTGCTGTAAAATGTACTGACATTTTTAAAGCAATAGATATGGCTGTATTTTTTTAAACGTTTAGAATGTATAAAGGCATGGACCATCTGTTACTATTGAACGACCGACCGACGAACCAACGACCGCTAATGTTTTTAATACAATTTTACGCATTTTCTTCTTTTTGAGTGTTAAGATATTTCGTTCTCCGCATTCTGACCGGAGATCAGAGACTTCTAAACAGAGCGGAGAAATATAAATAATTAAACTAGGACATTCTCCCGAGGTGAAATTAAAATTATAACCATTAGCGTTTAGAATCAGACCCTGTTTCATGATGCTACAATACATTCAAACTTAAATTCAATTTTTAAATTTTGAAAACATATTTTTGTGTATACAATATTCTAGAGAAATGTAAAAGAGATTCATGTATAAGAGAGAAATTATTCATATATTTACTTAATTATTTATTCTATGCATTTTCTTTATGCATTAGATAAAAATTATAAAAATTCCGTAGATAGTATTTATTTTTAATTTCTTTTTTCTTCTTTTTTTTTTTTAGCTTCGCCCTGTATCCCGCACACAGCACACAGCAGGGTAGGCAGAGGGAACCTAGTATTAAGACACTCTGTTCCCCACTTTCCGCCGAATTCGGAGGCATTTCGTGTTAAGTGGCCGAATTTAACGCTGCGCTTTACCTCGACACCAGAGCGAAGAAAATGGAAATATTAAATATTTTCACTCCTCGAGTGGGAATCGAACCCACAACCAGTCGTTTACAGTCACACGCTTGTGTCACTGGGCCACGACTGGCCACGTGGTATTATAAGTAGGATATAAGTAGGATTTTCCTAAATATTCACAAAACTAGAATAAATCGATATTAAAATACTATATATTACCTTAGCGATAAATTACACTTTTCAAAGAACTTGTCAAAGTTCAATTTTGTAAGTCCATTCGTTTTGTTTGTATGATATCTGTCAGTGACTCAGTCAGTAACTTTACTTAGAGGACTGGTCCTACGCCTACATTAAAAAAATCTAATAAATTGATTTGCTTTGCATTCTCCCTTATCGCATTATCGATTGATCTAAAAATTGTACTTCTATTTATTTAAAACTAACTAAACTTTAAACATTTAAATTACGTTTTTGAGTACAACTATTAATCTTAATTAACATAATACCATCACAAATCAAAACAAAATAACAAAGGCAAGACAACCTGAAACATATTTCCAAACTATACACTAAGTAGAATTTTGTCCAGAATATGAAAACAGCGTCGCCAAAATCGGATTACAGGGGTAGGCTTTCTCAAAAACTTGTAGGGTCCTCTCAGGTCTTTAATCTTATTGGGTCGCTTCCAACCTAGCCTGGTTTGCAGTAAAGTATTAAAATAAACTTTTATTTGCCCTGCTATAATATGTTTTCTGTTTTATTTTAAGATTGTTTATACGACGAAATGTTTCGATTTTGTATGGGAAGTGGAGAACGGAGTGTTTTGACATTGGTTATGAGTTCGATTTCGTCTTGAGTAATTTTATAAGAAAAAAATCTTCTTTAGCCTTAGGCTTTTTTCTTCATAGCAAAGTCGTCAGAGATAGCCGAAATCAAGATATTTCGTATTTTCTTTTATAAAGCTGTGAATCATAATGTCTCGTTTTATTTTGTTCAACAATGCAGAATATTGAAAATAATTAAATTATAATCATTCTTTCGACAGAAAATGGAATCTGAACCAACCTAAATTACAGTCATACGCTGTCCCACTGCGTCACAACGGCTTCTATATGTATTACTTATATTATTAAATCACAAACTTACTTGCGGCTATACCTGCGTGAATTATAATTCTTATTTCTTATTTCAACCCCTTAGCGGTTAGTGGTACCTACGAACGTGGGTCTTCACCTATTGTCATTTCAAACTTCATCCAAATCAGGCCGATATATTAGCAGTGAAAGCGTAACCAACAGACAGACAGACAGACTTACGCATTTGCAATATTACGAACCCAAAGCTACTTTAACACTAAACAACCGTCTCCTAATCAATTTTTTTTTTTCTTTTTTTTTTAGCTTCACGCTGTATCCCGCACACAGCAGGGTAGACAGAGGGAACCTAGTGTTAAGACACTCCGTTCCTCACTTTCCGCCGAATTCGGAGGCATTGCGTGTTAAGTGGCGGAACTTAACGCCGCGCTTTACCTAGACACCAGAGCGAAGAAAATAGAAATATTAAATATTTCCACTCCTCAAGTGGGAATCGAACCCACAACCAGTCGTTTACACACGCTCGTGCCACTGGGCCACGACTGGCCAATCTAAATTATCGAAAGAAAACGATATCAACAAAAACAAAATCATATTACCACATTCCCACGAACTGAGAAGTGCGAGCAAGCGGCCACTCAATTGACCGAGTTTTTCCAATTTCCGCGCTGTTTCCGAGGATCAAACGTATAATCTTTTCTTTGGTGAGATTTCAATTCGTAGATAAACAATTTATACGGTTTTATGATTCCGGTGGCTAATGGTCCGTGTTGAGAATAGTTTGTAAATATTTTTATGATGTTTATGAAATAATACATATTTTGGTATAGTTAAATGAATATTTAGAGCGTAAATAGTTATTTTTTTGTTATATAGCTTCACGCTGTATCCTGTACACAGCAGGGTAGGCAGAGGGAATGTAGTGTTAAGATAGTCCGTTCTCCACTTTCCGCCGAATTCGGAGGCATTGCGTGTTAAGTGGCGGAACTTAACGCCGCGCTTTCTAAAAATTTTATGATATGATTCTCCATTTTTGCACAAAAAACATTTTACAAAAAACATTAACACTTGCCAAAAAAGAAAAGAATAATAAAATATTTATTTCAAAATATAATACTTGTAATTGTTTTTATACGTAAAAGCTCTTCAAGATAAAAGCATTGTAGGCATACTCGGCAGTGGCGTCTTGTTTATTTTGTTTGATATATGTTACATTCGTTGTACAATAACATATATTGATATTTTATGTTATTTTATACTGACTGTTTGTTTATACTTCGTGATAGTCTACTTATTTTAAGAACAGCATTTATATCCATACTTATATTATAAATTCGATGCGATGATGTCTGTCTGTTTGTCTGTCACGCTTTCACGGCTTATCCACTGGTCCGATTTGGACAAAATTTAGAATGAAAGTAGTAAAACATACTGGGTCAAACATAGGCTACTTATTTTTTTTAAAATCAACCTCTAAAGGATTGAAATAGGGGATGAAAGTTTATATGAAAAATCTACACCGCTTGACCGATTGTAATGAATTTTGGCCTAAACATTGTTGATAATCCAAGGTTAAACATAGGCTACTCTATTTTTCAAAAAATCCACCCTTATGAAAGAAGTAAGAAAGAAACTGTTATGAAAATAAGAACATTATTTTTAAAAAAGGGTACAGAACCATATATTCGTAGTGTGGGAAATAAAAAATATATCGTTTTTTTTTCTAGTACGTAAATTAAGATAAGAGTCACTCCGTTCTTTATTGAATGACTGAACTTAGTGTCAAGTCACTTCTTTCTCTAATTTACTCCTGAATCCTAGTGTTGTATGTTGAGTGGCGAAACACTTTACCAATTTTGTCGCCTGAAATAATTAAAATGTAAGTGAGAATTGAACATGCAACCCTGGCGTACATGACCAAACACTGAGAATGTGCTACGAAGGTCAATTTATCTGTATTATTTTATTTTATACATAATTCTTTTGAAGTGAAAACTTCTTTAGGCGCGTTGAGCGTTTTGGTAGAGGGTAAAATCCTCGGTTCGCGTCACCGACATGCTAATGATAATAGTATATCTATAGCTATGGAGAGCCAGACTAGCGCACTATTTTTTTTGTTATTTTAATTTCTTTGCCTCATAAAATGAATTCTTACTCAGGGTTTATACCTGTTATGCAATATACACCATTACCTCGAGTAGATGTCGAACCCACGACCAGAAAGAGATACACCGTCCATACTTTTCACCATTATCCACCTCTAATCCAATATAATTATTATTAGCTAACCGAGAGCACAATTAATCTAAGAGTGTCAAGTTGCTATTCCCAGTAATTAGGAAAGTTTAAGTGAAGATAGTTAATCGAATCAGATATCGATCATCGTGAGGTGGCGTGAAGGTCGCCTGTTAAGTTTTATCATATAAGCATGGATATTGTATATATTAGTTTGACCTATATAGTTTAGTGGGATTGGGAGTATTTGGAGAAGGTACTAAGTTCATATTTTATTTTGAATAAATATAATAGTTAAATTGTGTGATTTCTTTTTTTCTTGTTTCTAGATGTATTTTTTCAATTCAATACATTCTTACTTATATTATGCGAAAGTCTGTCTGTTTGTCTGTCACGTTTTCACGGCTAATTTACTTATTTACTCAAAATTCAACTTCTAAATGGTTGAAATAAGTACATAGAGGAGGGAATAAAGATAAGCCTTTTCTTAATTTTCCGTATTAGTCCGAGACATTGTGAGTTTCGCTACGGAACTCAATGCTACGTTTTCTCGTCATCAGAGCGTAGAAATCAACATTTATATATACCCAAGTTGTTTAAAATCGAACCCACAACCATCGCTGCGGCTGTCAGAACAGTCGCGATCTCAATTAATACATGTATGGCTTAAATAAATATACGAGATAAAGTTACTGGAGCCTAACTATAAATGATCCGAACAAAATTTTATTATATAATGAAGAATTCGTTGAAAATATTTTAATATTCGTTTACATTTCTAAAAGCTGAAACATTAAAAGTTATAGGCATTCTGAAATAATACTATTTATTTTTGGCTATAGATATATTGTGGCCAGTCGTGGCTCCGTGGCACAAGCGTGTAACTGTAAAAACGACTGGTTGTGGGTTTGATTCCCACTCGAGGAGTGGAAATTATATTTCCATTTTCTTCGCTCTGGTGTCGAGGTAAAGCGCGGCGTTAAGTTCCGCCACTTAACACGCAAGCCTCCGAATTCGGCGGAAAGTGGGGAACGGAGTGTCTTAACACTAGGTTCCCTCTGCCTACCTGTGTGCGGAATACAGCGTGAAGCTAAAAAAAAAATAGTATATGACTGCTTAATTTGAGATGTTACTCTGACTTGTTAATATAAACGCAACGATTTTGAATTCTATTACCATTCAAGATGAGGTCGCCATGACCTCAGAAGAAAGGAAGAAAAGAAAATGGAAATAATAAATATTTACACTCCTCGAGTGGGAATCGAATCCACAGCTTTCCCCAATAGAATCAGGTGACTATAATATAAGGCACTTCACCATTTATTACATTATATAGTATAAGCACAACTAGGCAGAGGGAGCCTAGTATTAAGATATTCCGTTCCCCACTTTCCGCCGAAATTGGAGACATTGTATGTTAAGAAGCGGAACTTAACGCCGCGCTTTGCACCGACACCAGAGTGACGAAAATGGACATAACAAATATTTCCACTCCTCGAATGGGAATCAAACCCGCAACCTTCCCCAACAGAATCAGGTGACCATAATATAAAGGCACTTCACATTTATTACATTATATAGTATAAGCACAACATTTTAAGGTATTAGCCATGTTACTTCCAAATTCTGAACAATCCTCTTTTCTAAAGCTCGAGTCGAGACTAAAAGTTTACACAGCGCTTGTTGCGGTCAGTGAGAGATGTTTGCTAGAGGTATATATATAGATAGATATAGTGGATAAATGGTACTTTACCTTAGAGCTTGTGTAAGAGAAAAGATTTTGTAAGATTTTTTGAGTGGTTGTATTAAATTATATTTCTTTGTACTCCATACATATTATGTAGAAATTGTTAATACTGTGTGCGTTTTACTAGAGGATAATCTAGTGCAAAGGCAGTGGATTCGATTTCCACTCAGGGGTATACTTAAATGTTCATTACTTCGCTCTGGTACCAAAGACTCAGTGCGATGTTAAATTACGCCACTCAACACGCTATGTGTTGTTCAATTAAATATTCAAATACTTAAACCATAATTATTCTAAAATATATTAAAAAAATTAAAATTTTATAAATTCTATTAAAATATTATAGTTAAAATAAAATTCAGTAAATATCTTCATTTGCGTAAATTATTACATAATGTTGGGAAATGTTGTCTTTTACATTCTCCAAGGAATATTTATTTTCTAAATTCCTCTTTATTTAAAAATTTTAAACAAGAATCCAAAACAGTCAGCGTCATCTTTCCCTAAAAAATACATGAAGATAAACCATTTAATCTTAGTTCTTAGAACACTATTTATACTACTAAGTGTTTTTACCCGTGGGGGGACGGGTTAAGAATACAATTCCCCTCCGCCGCTGGGTAGCGTCCCGTAAAAGGCGGGTAACCCAGTAGCTTGGTGGTAGGAGATTCGTTCTCCGACTGGCTCGCGACCACTATCATGTCAAAGACGAACCGCCAAATATCTGAAGATGTGTTCCGGTTCGATGGCATGTAAGCCAGCTTTCCCTATCCCCAACATTCCCATCCTTCCTCTCTCCTTCTGTTCTACATCCCTAAGGCTGGCAACGCATCTACAACTCTAATGTTGTGGATGTCTATGGGCGAAGGTACGACTTAACACCAGGTGGGCCTTCTGCTCGTTTGCCTTCTTTATTTCAACAAAAACACTATTTATACCTTAACTTTAACTATATCTATTTCATTTAAATTATTTTGAAAAAATTAAGTCTTGTTTATTTCCAGCATTCCCCTAAGAAATTGTCACTGTGCGTTGTCTGTCAGACGGTCACTAAGTACCTAATGGAGCAGGTTTATTGCTTGCTTACAGGTCAAAAGTGTGTTTCGAAGAAATGGATCTAGCCATGATAGGATAGAAGCTATTAGGGGAAAGAAGTTGAAATATCAAGTAGAAATAAAGGACAGTTAATCGGTGGTTGTAATAAAATTTGTACAATTGTAATTGTAGTTTTCTAATTATCACCACCAAAATTATGATAATATTCAAAGCATTCTATTTCGCACGCCGAACTTTATGACTAATTACACTTTATAATAAAATTATAAACTTCAATAGACTGAACTGAAATTTATTACAAAATTATTAATAATGTAAAATAAATTATGTCACTGCTTAAAATCGTTTATACATACAAATCTTCACACGATATCCCTTGCGGGGTAGTCTGAAGGAACGGAGCGCCAAACGCTACGGTCCCTGTATACTCTTCGCTCTCCGGGGGGTCCTCGTGCTTTTTACGTGACCTTCCTCCAGTATCGAGGATCGTTTTCGAAGGTCATCCAAGGCCTCTCCCTGCCTCTCTTACCACTCGCTTATACTAAAAACATTTATAAAATTAAAAGTTCAACTGTTCGCTTAGCTCACCACGCTTACATGCTGGCGGCCCTAGTACCTATATATAGTAGTATAGAATAGATTAGTTAGTTATATCTAATACATACATATATACATCAGGTAGATATATAATACAGATATATTAGACAATTCAGTCCGATACCACTTCCACAATCCACAGATTATATTTAGTCTATTTACAGCCAAGCTAGCCTTTCTTTCCCATATTGCGAATGGTGATATTTATTAGACGTGCTCCAAACTTTATTGCACTAAAACTGGGCCAGTTAATAAAGTTTGTACGGCGTTTCAATTAGAGAGCTAGATTATTTTGCTTTTCAACGAAAATGTTAGTATTTGTTGAGAAATGTGTGTTGTTTTTATCACTTTTGTTGCAGCT
The DNA here is from genome assembly GCA_019049465.1 of Dryas iulia moderata. NCBI lineage: Eukaryota > Metazoa > Arthropoda > Insecta > Lepidoptera > Nymphalidae > Dryas > Dryas iulia. Next base: position 14,511,903 of record CM032429.1, read on the forward strand.
TTCTTTACCTGTAGTCTAAGAATTTTTGTGGGTTGAAAATGTCTAGAGGTATCCGATGACAATATAAAAGAAGTAGGTAGGTGTAAGTTTGAATCCTGCTAGGTTCAAACTGAAAAAAATTAAATGTTTTTAAGAAATAGCAAAAAGATTTAATATCTATGAGAGGTATGAATTTAGTATACGAGTAGTATAGAAATAATATACGAGTAGTATAATCTTTCATCAAGTCGAAATTGAACATATCATTGCGTTTCAGTCAGTCGCTGTAATCCCGCTCCACGATAGCTTCTTTTTACTTATAAGATATGATGATTTATTTGGATTTTTAAGATTTGTTTTTTAAAACAAAAATTATAAAAGTATTTTATTTAAAGTTTACTCTAAAAAACACATACAGATTTAAAGAATATATTCTCAAAGTAAAGAAAAAATCACTTCTCTATAAACGACTTTAATATTTCACCTAAGGTATAATTAATACACACTACCACTGTGCTCAGTCAAGCAAGTTAGTCACTTCTAATTACGCTATGTTAGCGTCAACTAACCAACAAACTGATATAGAGTTATGACACTCCATTCTCCATATTACGCCTGAAATTGAGACATTGCATTGCAATTGAGTGGTGGAACTGAATGCCTTTTTTCTCTTTTACTGAGCGGAGAAATGAAAATAATTGAAATATTTTACCCGGACGGGCATCAAACCCACAGCTGTCACTCTTATACCGTTATTCACACGCTGGCACACTGTGTCGTACTTTTTTTTAGCTTCACGCTGTATCCCGCACACATCACGGTATGCAGAGGGAACCTAGTGTTCAGACACTCCGTTCCCCTCTTCCTGCCAATTAGGAGGCATTGCGTGTTAAGTGGCGGAACTTAACGCCGCGCTTTGCCTCGATACCGGAGCGAAGAAAATGGAAATATTAAATATTTCCACTCTTCAAGTTGAAATCGAATCCCCAACCATTCTTTTACGGTCACACGCTTGTGCCACTGCACCACAACTGGTCCCAACTGTGTCGCAATCTGTTTTCTAAATCAAATAAATAAATAAATAAACCAAATTAAATATAAATTTTCCATATTTCATCATAATATTTCCATATTTCATCATAATATAATGAAAGTTTAAGACGGATTGATAGATATGGAGATGCCGTTAGATAAGTTTAGAAGTACTCAACGTCATCGAATGATTGAGGTTACGATACCTGTCAGGTATAAGTTATAATATAAATCAATCAATATTTATTATATTAAAGTGTTCTTTTGAAATCGTTGTGACGTAGTGGGACAGAGTGTATACAGTAGTATACGTGATGATTGTAGATTCGATTCCAATTGGGGGAATTATTATATTTAATTTTATTTTTTAGTGGCCAGTCGTGGCCCAGTGGCACAAGCGTGTGACTGTAAACGACTGGCTGTGGGCTCGATTCCCACTCGAGGAGCGGAAATTATATTTCCATTTTCTTCGCTCTGGTGTCGACGTAAAGCGTGGCGTTAAGTTCCGCCACTTAACACGCAAGCCTCCAAATTCAGCGGAAAGTGGGGAACGGAGTGTCTTAACACTAGGTTCCCTCTGCCTACCTTGCTGTGTGCGGGATACAGCGTGAAGCTATAAAAAAAATAAAAAAGAAACTTTATTAATTATTATATTTAACTTATTTTTAACTAAACTTTGAATATTAAGTTCGATCACCACAAAGAAATGGAGAAACAGTTGGAATTGCTCTTACAAAAAATGGAATCAGAATATGAATGAAATAAAGGAAGAATTCAGAACACAAACTACAAATTTAGCCTCTAATATGATAAGCACAATCGAAGATAAACTCAAACCTCTGGTAGAAGAAAATGGCTTGCTTCGGACCGAAGTAACAACCCTGAAGAAAAAAATTACGAACTTAGAAAAAGAAGTACGAAAAAAACAACCTTATATTACATGGCTTAGAAGAATCGGAAGAAAATAACACAGAATTGTTGGAATTAGTTTTGAAAACCTTCAACACAGCAAGTAATAACAATGCTATGGAGGAATTTGATAAATGGGAAATTAGCAGCGCTCACAGATTGGGAAAAAAACAAAACAATAAAAGAAGGCCTATATTAGTAAAACTAACATTAGCTTGGAGAAAATATGACATCTTAAGAAACAATAAGAACTTACCTGTACCCACGTATGCCACAGAAGACTTCCCCAAAGAAATATTGGAAATTAGGAAAGAACTAAAGCAAAAACAACAAGAAGAAATAAAGAAAGGAAATGTGGCATATATACGATATGATAAAATTATAGTTAAGGAAACAGAACATTATGGAAAAGGCCTTGAAAAAAGAAAGAGGTCCCCATCGAAAACACCAACTCAATCAAGTTCTAAAAACGAACCGAGGCAAAAAGCGCCCAACAAAATAAACAAAATAAACACTTTTGACTACATGAATCGCCCTAGACTCAATTCGCAACCTGGAGGTAACAATCAATAGCAAATAAGGAAATACAATACCCGGAAGCCTATCCCCAATCCGGCTGGTCACCGTGGGGACAACGACCAAAACCCTCACAACCCCCTAAAACAACATCAAACTATCAAAATATGTACATACAATGTTAAATCACTATCCTCTCCTGAAAAACTAGTAGAGCTAAAAAATGCCCTTAAAAACATAAACTATGATGTAATCGGTCTCGCAGAAGTAAGAAGATTGGGCTGTAAAATAGAAGAACATCCAGAATTTATATTTTGTTTCATTGGAGAAACGAAGGGCCTATATGGAGTAGGCTTTATAGTAAAAAAACACTCAAATATAACATCACCGACTTTATAGGTATATCTGAAAGAGTAGCACTACTGAAACTTAAAATAGGAACTGAGCTTATAACAATAATTCAAGCCTACGCCCCCACAGAAAAAGCTAATGAAGAAGAACTATCCACATTTTATAATGACCTGAGGAAAGCGCAAGAACTTCAGGATAAGATTGTATTTGTTATTGGAGATTTCAATGCTAAAATAGGACAGCCAAAAATATATGAAAATCTAGTAACAGGCAAATATGGATATGGTAAGCGAAATGAACGAGGCGAGAGGCTACTGCAGTATGCATATGAGCAGAACTTAGCAATAATGAACTCACATTTTAAGAAGAAACACAGTCGCAGATGGACCTGGATATCACAGGACTCAAAAACAAAAAACGAAATTGATTATATCATGTGTAATAAACCCAAACGTGTAACAAACATAGAGATCATCAATAATATATCCTATCCAACAGACCATCGACTTGTGAGAGCATCTTTTCTAACTACAAATACAAAATTGCGTAGAACGACTTTCAGAACACTAACCAAGCCACCAAAAAGTGACAAAGAAATACTCACATATATCAAAAGTCTGAATGAAAATTTATTACAACATAATAATATCAATAAAAACTTGAACATACAATCATGCTATGACTTATTGGAATCTATAATTGTGAAAAGTCTCAGAAATTCAAAGGAAAAACACAGTAAAAAAGAAATCATAACTACCAAAACTAAAAAATTAATAAGAAAGCGAACAGAATTAATAAAATTAAAATTAAAATCAAAACAAATAAAGCAGAAACTAAAGACAATTTTCAAAAAAACAAATAAAGCTATTAGTAGAGATTATAAAAATTACAGAAGAAAAATTATAGAGAAAAATCTAAATATTTACAGAAGTTCAAAACGAGCACACAAAGTACTCAAAACCCACAAAGACTGGATACAAAAACTTGCAAAAGGACAGCAAGAAATTACCACAAGAAAAGGTATAGTGGAACATGCCACCAAGTTTTACCAGGAAACTATATAAAAAATTGCCAGAAGATAAAACTGTAAGGTACCTAGAACCAGAGGACGAAATCCAGGAGACTATAGAACCAATAACTGAGACGGAAATTTCAATACACATCAAGAAACTGAAACTAGAAAAGAGCGCTGGTCTAGACAATATCAGTAATGAGGCACTAAAAATAGGAGCACCCCTTTTGTCACCCCACCTAGCACATATTTTCAACATGGTACTCAGATCTGAAACTGTACCAAAACAATGGTGTCAGTCAGAAACTATACTTCTGTATAAAAAGGGAAACCCACTAGATATTGGAAACTATAGGCCAATAAGTTTGTTATCTAGTATGTACAAACTTTTTGCATCTGTTCTACTGACTCGATTATCTCCGAAACTAGATAGCAACCAACCTATAGAACAGGCAGGTTTCCGCTCAGGATATTCAACTATCGACCACATCCACACACTAGATCAAATCATAGCAAAGTATATAGAATACAACGTCCCCCTCTACCTAGCTTTCATAGACTATGCAAAAGCTTTTGATAGCATATCACATAGCTCAATATGGCAAGCTCTGAAGATCTGTGGAATAAATAAAACATACATAAACACTCTAAAGAATATATACTGTCAAAGTGTGAGCAGAGTGCGAATGGAAATACATGGGGAAGATATAAAACTAGAGAGAGGAGTCAGACAAGGAGATCCTATTTCGCCAAAATTATTTATTGCAGTTTTAGAATTATTTTGGCGAAATATAAACTGGGAAGCTAAGGGAATCAGGATATCTGGCAGACAACTAAGCCACCTCAGATTTGCAGATGACATTGTCCTCTTTTCTGAATCAGCTACTGAGTTGGAAGACATGATAGGGACACTGGACAAAGAAAGCAAAAGGATTGGGCTACTAATGAACATAAGTAAAACAAAAGTAATGACAAATAGCAGAAAGAAAACAATATATATAACTGGTAGGGAAATTGAATATGTAAATAATTATATTTATCTGGGCAAACAAGTGTCATTCAGCAAATCAAATAATGAGGAGGAAGTAGACAGACGCATCAATATTGCATGGAAGAAGTTCTGGTCACAAAAAGAAATCCTAAAACCAAATATGATATATCACTCAAAAAAGTTGTTATGGACACCTCAATACTACCTAGTCTCACCTACGGAAGTCAAACGTGGACTTACACTAATAAAATAAGGAACAAAATTACAACATGCCAACGAGCAATGGAAAGAAGTCTACTAAAAATAAGAAAAATACATAAAATTAAGAGTGAGTACATAAGACAGAAAACAAAATTACATGACGCCCTACAACAAGCTCTTCACCTCAAATGGCTTTGGGCAGGACATCTCTCTAGATACAAGGATAGGCGTTGGACAGTTGAGGCAACAAAATGGAAAGGACCAGGAGGAAAAAGAAGTAGAGGTCGACCCAGGACAAAGTGGTCAGATGATATTATCTCAGTTGCAGGTTCTGATTGGATGCGGGAAGCCCTAAATAGGAAGACATGGCAGGGATTGGAGGTGGCTTTTACCCAAAAGGACTCCACATTGAAAAATAACTAATTTTAACTAACATTTTCTTTTCTTATATTGTAACCTTTTTTTGTTTCTTTCAATGGTGGAATTAAATAAAGCTTTATTATTATTATTATTATAACTTATTTTTGTTCTTCTCCTCTAGTTTGACCAGATAAGCCATGGGGTTGAGTTAAGTTACTTAACACAAAAAATGTTTCAGTTTTGGATACGGAGTATTTTGACGCTAAGTTTTTTCTGACTACCACTCTATGCAGGAAAAAACTGAGGCTACTCTGAGAAGAAGGCAGCGTGGCGTTTAGTTTTGCCATTTACTACGTCTACGTCAATGTCTCGAATTCGGGCATAAGGTGAAGAACAGAGTGATTTGACACTAGACTGACTTTCCTCTACCATGAAGCCAAAAAGAAACATTTTTTATACCTTACGTCCATGTAAAGGCACATATAGCTAAGTATATAAACCCATTACTACCACTAACAGTCTCAGACACATCCACTGAGCTACAAGACCATAAAATTTCTTCACTCTCTTAAAAGGTTATACTTTTGATATTAATAGTAAACCACCCTTTGACCTTCCTAAAGATGAATACCCCGATTCATTGAATATCACATCAATTACTTTGATCAAATTATGTGAGGAACAAAGATATTTTGGGACGCCGAAATAAATTAACTAGGAATAAAGTAATCTTTTGAGAAACCATAAATTTTAATATAAGAGCAGTGGTCCCATCTACTTGTGTTACTGGTAATAAATGTTGTTTAATAATTTTTCAATTAATTATTTCAATATTTTAATTAAGATGATTTATTTTTGAGGAATTTTGTTAAGTGTTATGGTACAATGTGATAGCGCCTAATACATGCTTAGTAGTGGGTTCGATTTTTACTCAATGGAATGGTTACATTTAAATTAATTTCATTTTTAGCATTACATTTCGACATTCAATACACAATATATGAAATTTAGCCGGAATGTGGAGAACTTCTTGATATTTCTTGACACTGGGTTTTCTCTGACTACTCTGTTATATAAGAAAAAACAAGATGAAGCTGAAAAAAAAAATCATAAGATGACTTTAAAAAAGAGAATGAAGTCACTAGCATATCAGTCCATTCCCATACGAATATATAAAAGAATATAAATAATCCATACACATAAGCTGTTTACTCTGGATAAGTAAAAATATGATTCCACGAACAATAAGCCCAAATAAATCTGTAGGTACTTTATAAAGGCATATTGTATTACCAATTCAATAGGCTTTAGAGGGAAAATATTCCTCTATTTATTTGTATTGCGGAGTTACCAACATGAAGAATCAAGAAATGAAAACATTTGGCCAAGAAAGGGCCTTGGAACGTAAACCTTGCAATAATACCGTCCACGTTGGTTAAAATATTTTATATAGCAGTAGCTGTGCCCGCGAATTCGTCTGCGTGGAATTTACTAAAAACATTATAATTTCTAAATAAAAGCAATCTAGGTTACTCCTTATAACATTAGCTATCTGCTAGTGAAAGTGCCGTCGAAATCGGTCCAGCCGTTCTAGAGATTATCTGTAACACACATAAAGACAGACAAACAGACAAAAACTGTAAATTATATTGCTTTGATATCCTGTATTCATACACATTCGTTTAGTGAACAGTGGTTATTTTAATATTACAGACAGACACTCCAATTTTATATTTGTATAGACAGACGAGTAGGTCGCTTTGCCGGTTTGGGATTGCAATAAAAATATTGTATACCTAAGTACTTTGCCGTCCTCGGAATTGCTCAGCTTTCTTCTGTTCTGTTTCGTTTGGACTTTAGTTTGTTGCTATTTGAATATTTGCTTTCCGAATTTTTGTTAAATTGTGAAAGAGTTTTGCATTTATATTGTATTTTTTTTAGCTTATTATTTTAAGGTAGTCTTGGAGCCTGGATATTGGGGCGGAAAGTATAAGTAGAGTATCTCGTCAGTGAGCCCTCTGTAAAAAATATGGCTTATAAATAATAAAGCTTTTGTATAAAATGTTTATTATTAACTCTAAAAAATGATTAGATTTAAGCTATTTTCATATTCCCACTTTGATATTTGAGATAAGCGCAGTGGTTAGTTTTGCCACTCAACACGTAATATCCAATTTTGGACAAAAAGTGGAGAGCGGAGTGTCTTGACAGTGTAGTGTCTCTTAAATTCTTCTGCTATAGGAAAAAACTTAAACTTAATAATTTAATTCCGCTTCCGCTATCCCCAGCAATGTATACCCGCCCTTACGCCCGCAATCCAAATCTAGCTTAACTTACTCGGTTTTATTGTACGTACACGTAAAGAATATAACATTTTTTCTATATAAAATACATCTGCCAAAGTTATTGGTATACATTTCTATGAGGAAGGGCCTTTTATGGTCTAATCGTAAAAGGATGCATCGGAGCCGCAAAACGTGACATGTTGTAACTTAATTTGCTTGATTTTTGTATTTCGGTTTCAAAGTTATTGCCTTATTTAAATAATTTTTATTTTATGATTGTAGAATTTTTGGCTTATAAGGGTTAGAGGTCATCATGGCTTAGTGGGGCAGCGTTTTATTATAAGCCCGAAGGAGGAATTGTTATATTAAAATTATTTTCATTTCTTCACTCAGGTACGATAAAATGCGGGTCGATTACTTTTATTATGATTATTACCTAATTTATTTTATCACAGTTTCTTAGATATATTATTAAAAAAAACTATTTCTATCTTTAAAGCAAGAAGAAGCCCTTATTATAACCAGATACGTGAAGTTCAAATATAAAGAAAACTTAAGCTAATTATTATATTTATAACTTTTCTAAATTTCTTCAGTCTTGTTTAACTAAAACTACAATAATTTTACCAGTAAGCATTCAATTTCTATCAAAGGCAAGAATTCATTGTTACTACTATTTTATTATTGTTGCCATACATTGTGTTTAACAATTATTATTTTTTTTTTGTAGCTTCACGCTGTATCCCGCACAAAGCAGGGTAGGCAGAGGGAACCTAGTGTTAAGACACTCCGTTCCCCACTTTCCGCCGAATTCGCAGGCATTGCGTGTTAAGTGGCGGAACTTAACGCCGCGCTTTACCTCGGCACCAGAGCGAAGAAAATGGAAATATTAAATATTACCACTCCTCGAGTGGAAATCGAACCCACAACCAGTCGTTTACAGTCACACGCTTGTGCTACTGGGCCACTATCACTATTGACCCCATGCGTCCATGCGTGAAACGGTCTTAAATGCTCAGAATGAAAAAATATATCTTTCCTGCATATAGAAAAATAGACAGAAATAACCTATTGTCAAAATACTCAGTTCTCCACTTTCCATCCGAATCTGTGATGATTGACGTAACTCAACGCCGTGTTTAGCAACATGTTAATTACATTAATATAATGAGGTTCATTACCTTCTAATAATATGTTTAATTTGTCAGTTAATTATATACAAATACATATGTTTTGGAGCCTGAGGCTATTGTTTAGTAATATAGAGATGTATTTCATAGAGAATATTATTTAACAAATTTTAAGCATAATTAGTTAATTAATTTGAATATTGTTTTTATGGGACAATGTATATTAGTTAATCATTTCAAATAATTTTGATTCGCTGACTTTTCTTTCTGCAATACCGAATAATATATGTCGAAGAGAAATAGCCCAGAGTTATGTTTTCAAGGAGTGACATCACCACCGCTGACGCCACTCAAATGATTATAATGAATCTGGATGAAGATAGGTCTAAAAATAAAACTGCTTAATGTTATTGAAAGCCTCGGTTATCATTTAGACATCGTAATATTATTACGAAATGGGGAACGGAGTGTCTTAACACTAGGTTCCCTGTGCCTACCCTGCTGTGTGCGGGATACAGCGTGAAGCTATAAAAAAAAAAATAATGATGGTCGATGGGGCCGACACGTTTTAGAGTGGAGACCGCGTTTAGGCAAGCGTAGTGTAGGACGTCCTGCAGCACGTTGGACTGAAAATGGTGGCTGGCAGCTGATGGGTGAAAGCTGCCCAGGACCGGGAAGGTTGGCGCTCTTTGAGGGAGGGCTTACGTTCAGCAGTTGACGGCAACAGGCTTGTTACAGGGCAAAAATATTATTACAGAGAGATCCACACTGCCCGAAGACACCTTGTTTGAAAAATACAGGCCTATTTATACTACAAATAGCAAGTCAAAACTACCTACATTTTTTTTATATTATTTTATCATTAGCTTTATAATAAAATCTGAACACTTTACAAATTATTTTTAAATTGGTTGTAAATCGATTAATTTAACTATTATAATAATTTAATTCGTCGTTGCACCGACATGTATATTACTGAAAAAGGAACTATAGCGGTATTGTGGAACAGTGTTTAACTCTAAACACTAAACGCATTCGGAGGAATAACTATGTTCAAATATTTTTTTTTTCGCTATGGTTCTTTATAAGTACTTTTTCTTCTTCTTTTTGTAAATTCTGCCAACATATATACATTTAAGTAAATATGGGGAACATTTAAAAGAAACTAGTGTATAATGACAACTACTTTTTAAATTGGGGCCAGTCGTGGCGCAGTGGCACAAAATGTGACTGTAAAGCAACTGGTTGTGGGTTCGACTCCTACTCAAGGAGTGGAAATATTGAATATTTCCATTTTCTTCGCTCTGGTGTCGGGGCAAAGCGCGGCGTTAAGTTCCGCCACTTAACACGCAATGCCTCCGAATTCGGCGGAAAGTGAGAGACGGAGTGTCTTAACACTAGGTTCCCTCTGCCTACCCTGCTATGCGCGGGATACAGCGTGAAGCTAAAAAAAATAAAAAAAAACATGCTTAAATTTCATATTGAGCAACCTCACGCTTTCCTCGCAGTGTTGTGTGGTGGAATTCAACGCCGCGCTTTGCCTCATTACCATAGTAATAAAAAAGTGTCATTTTTATTACATAATCAGTATAGACAAGAAAATATAATTAATGTTGTTAGTGAGGTATACAATACTCTGTGCATTTACACCGCGATTACAGAAATCTGAGCGAACGCTAGCATGTTTAGCCGCAATTAGATTTCATATTGCTCAGAAATTTCGGCAAGACAAGTCAAAGATGTATGATATGTTGGTGGAAGAGACAATTTCGTTTTAATAAAATTTTAATTATTAACTTCTTTATATAGTTTTAATATTTTAAAGTGTTATTCACAGACTCAGAAAATTGATAAAAAAAATTAGTCAAGGTATTAATAAAAAATTGAACCCAGCAGGATTGGAACTCGCACCTTTTGAAACCATCCAAGTGTTTTAACTTAAGCCATGCATTCTACTACTAACTATGAAGTTGTAATAACCGTAAAAAATTTTGACCCTGCCAGTAGTTAGCGGATAGTCGGTAGTATATTTTTTCTTCTTTAATTTTTTTTTAGCTTCACACTGTATCCCTTGCGGGGTAGTCAGAGAGACCGGAGCGCCAATCCCTACGGTCCCTGCATACTTCCTTCGCCTCGTCCACTATCATCAACCTCTTCATACACGCCCTCTGTGGGGTCCTCATACTTTTTACGTGACCTTCCTCCAGTATCGTCGATACTGTGTTTTCGAAGGTCAACCGAGGTCTCCCTCTGCCTCTCTTGCCACTCACCTTTGCTTCATAAATCTTTCTTACCATTCTTCCATCACTCATTCTCTCGATGTGCCCCAACCACCCTTCTTCATTCTTACAAATTTATTAAATTATTTTATTAAATGTTTATATTTATTTGTTTTATTAGTTTTATCACTATATCTCTAAGCAAGTAGGTACTTAACTATATGCGCATTGACTATACATATATAAGGAAAATATATAAGCATATACTATAAAATATAAAATGTAGTCACAATAAATTATTTTCAAAATAAAAAATAAGAAAAACCTGTCCTTTAAGGTAAAATAATTATTCTAATTACACGACGTTAGCAGCTATAACGTTTTATATGATTCTTACAGGCATAATTAGACGCTCTAAATGAGTAATTTTATGGTCAACCATATGAAGTATTATAAAATTAAATCTGAGGTGCACGCTCGGTCGAGTAAAGCAGTTAACAAGTTGTACTGTAATTATGTAAAGCGATTGCATCGAGTGAGTGATCATTGCGGCTTATTAATTGTAGAAACTTTCTTACTTATTTATTCTTTATATTTATAGTATATGTAATTGTTGTGGCCAGTCGTGGCCCAGTGGCACAAGCGTGTGCCTGTAAACGACTGGTTGTGAGTTCGATTCCCACTCGAGGAGTGGAAATTATATTTCCATTTTCTTCGCTCGGGTGTCGAGGTAAAGCGCCGAATTAAGTTCCGCCACTTAACACGCAATGCCTCCGAATTCGGCGGAAAGTGGGGAACGGAGTGTCTTAACACCAGGTTCCTTCTGCCTACCCTGCTGTGTGCGGGATATAGCGTGAAGCTAATTGTTGTGGGCCGTTAATTTCTCTGCGTGGGCTGAAATTGATTTTAAAATTGTTTTTCTTACTGCTTCTCTATAGTCCCTGAGAAAATTATACGTTTTGGTAGTGCGTTGTCAGTCAGTCACTTAGTAACGAAAGAGTTTTAAGTTGATATACTTATATAGATGACTTTTTCTGTAATTGTAGTTAATGTACTGTAGCAAGTACAATTTTGGCATTTTAATTTCTTGGTAAGTCTAACGAATCTCTCGGAAATTATTTTCAGAATTTTTTTATGGAAAAAAAAACGCTTTGTTTCTCTTTAGAAAGATAGACAGTGGAAATTTAGTGTCTTCGTTCTACATTTTACACTCGAAATCGGGACTACAGTCGCGTTTGTCAGTCAAGTTTGCAGTGAGATTGTGCCATCCCATATTAATTACGTTTTATGAAAAAACTGTGGAAAATGGAAATACAGCCAGTACAATACTTGCAAAATCCAGAAAATAAAATGAAATTAAATATAAAATTAACGTAATCACATTTAAAAATCATTTCTATTGCTTTTTGTTTATAAATAGACTGGAAAAAGACATTTAAGTGAAAATAATCTTAGCAGAAATTAAAATTTAAACTCAAGTGGAACTAAAAGCGATTTTTAATTGCGATAAAAATACGAAATAGAAATTACTATAATGATAATCTTTTACGCAGATATGAAAGAACTTAGCATCTTTTATTTAATTTTTTTGCTTCAATTGAAATTTATTATTTCTAACTTCAATTAAAATATAAAATTTATTAGAGTAAAATAAAAAAATAATATCAAGGTTGTATGAGTGGAGTTGAATAATCTTTGACTTTAAACGCGGTAGTGGGTTCGATTACCACTCAGTTAAACGATTATTTTAAATTTCTTTAAAAGCGGAGTGTCTTGAAACTACATTCTCTCAAGCCATATAAGAAAAAGTGATAAGTTTTAAAAAAGAGCGAAAAAAACAAAAAAAATGCCAACTAATTTTATATCTGCGTACAATATTATCACTAAATGGTACCACGTGGCACGGGAGCAGCGATATAATTAAGTACGTAATAAGCAATGTTTGAACGTTACTTTTTATGATATTTATGTATTATTAACCTACTAAGGATATTGATTTTTACTTTATTATGATACGAGAACTTAAATTTTGATTTTTTTTGTGACTAAGCAAGCACTCAAGTCCTGACAGTAGTTAGACAGAACTTTTTTTTAGCTTCACGCTGTATCCCGCACACAGCAGCGTAGGCAGAGGGAAACTATTGTTAAGACACTCCGTTCCCCACTTTCCGTTGAATTCGGAGGCATTGCGTGTTAAGTGGCGGAACTTATTTCCTCGAGTGGGAATCGAACCCACAACCAGTCGTTTACAGTCGCACGTACGTGCCACTGCGCCACTACTGGCCACAAACAATAGAAAGAACTTAGTGTTTTAAATTTAAGAAAATTCAGTGAGAAATTATTCAAAACTTTATGGCATTATGGGTCAGTCAGAAAGATCGATTTTCTTATGCCTTTCTTCGCTTTCCTCTCGAAATCTTAATATTAGGTGTTGAGTGATAAAACAGTACTTTGTATTATTAGAGTAGAAAAATAAAATTAAAATAGATTGCGTCGGTCACAGTGGGACATGTTCTGATTGTTCGCCGCTGGTCCTAGGTTCGTTTCCCAGTCAAGGGAATGATTATATTTGAAATGTATTAATTTATTATTCTTTTGAAATGTATTAATTGGGCCAGTCGTGGCCCAGTGGCACAAGCGTGTGACTGTAAACGACTGGTTGTGGGTTCGATTCCCACTCGAGGAGTGGAAATTATATTTCCATTTTCTTCGCTCTGGTGTCGAGGTAAAGCGCGGCGTTAAGTTCCGCCACTTAACACGCAAGCCTCCGAATACGGCGGAAAGTGGGGAATGGAGTGTCTTAACACTAGGTTCCCTCTGCCTACCCTGCTGTGTGCGGGATATAGCGTGAAGCTATTTAATTTTAATTTTATTTATATCTTAATTTCTCCGCTCTGGTCTCTAAGACAATGTGTGATGTTGAGTTTACCTGTAAATGTCTCGATTTCGAACACAAAGTGAAGAACGGAGAGTCTTGTTACTGAAAACCTTTTGACTCCTCTGATTTTTGGAAAAAGTTGTTTTTGTGTCTACTGCAGAATCAAAATATGAGTGAATTAACATTAAAAATAACCTGAAATATCACATCTTTATACAAAAATTCCTATATACTCAAGTAATCAAACAAAATTAAAAATGTATTATTATATACAATAAACAATTTACACCGAGTTAGCAAACTTGGGGCTTTCGAAGCAATTGTTATACTGTAAAACAGTTAAGCTTTTAAATATTCAAAATTATTCATTTGACTTAGAGCTTACGTTGTCTCAAAGAAATTATTTATTATTCATAAAGTTTATAGTTGTTGTAATTATTTCATGTTGAATAATGTAAATGTAAATATATAATTGTGACAATTCGTCAATAATTTTGAAGAGAATTTCAAGAACCTATTTAAGTTATGTTTCTAGATAATATAATGATGAGATAAGATAAAAAGTCTTTATTGCACATTATCAAAAATATATTATAAAAATATTGGGGCCAGTCGTGGCGCAGTGGCGCGAACGTATGCCTGTAAACCACTGGTTGTGGGTTCGCTTCCCACTCGAAGAGTGGAAATATTTAATATTTCCATTTCCTTCACTCTGGTATTAGAGGAAAATTTCGCCACTTAACACGCAACGCCTTCGAATTCGGCTGAAAGTGGATAGCGGAGTGTCTTAACACTAGGTTCCCTCTGCTAACCCTGCTGTGTGTGGGATACTGAAGCTAAAAAAAAACTAAACAATAATACAAAAATTAACTAAATTATTTTATTAATTTTTTTTTTTAGTATCTGTCCTGAGTGGGAATTGAATCCTTGCCCAGAAATTTACATGATTATCCCCATGTTACGCTAAAACAACTAGAAACATTTTACATCATACTTTTATATATCTCACACATATTTATAGTATATGATACCTTTTTTGTCATTTAACCTTAACATTTTTTAATTTTACACTTTGTCCGACAGAAAAATCATTTAAGGTTAATTTAAGACACTACGTTCTCCGCTTTTCACATTGCGAGTTGAGTTGTCTCAGACAAGAATGGTAATAAAGCAACACGCCGGTTGTGTGAATTCGATTTCCAGGAATTAATATAAAATTATATTTCATTTATATAAATAAATTCATCCACTCGAGGAGTGGAAATATTTAATATTTCCATTTTCTTCGCTCTGGTTTCGAGGTAAAGCGCGGCGTTAAGTTCCGCCACTTAACACGCAATGCCCCCGAATTCGGCGGAAAGCGGGGAACGGAGTATCTTAATACTAGATTCCCTCTGCCTACCCTGCTGTGTGCGGGATACAGTGTGAAGCTAAAGAAAAAATATAGTTTCATCTTTCCAATACATAAGGCAGAACGCGGCGTTGAGTTACCACCACTTAACACGCTATTTCCAGTTTCAGGCAGAAAATAAAGAACTGAGTGTCTTGAAATAACTATCCTGATATGCGTGATAAAGCGTGAAGTAGTCTTTTTATATAGGCAATATACAATTTAGTTCAGTACTAAAAACTGTACACAATCGATCGTGACATGTTCCATGAATAAATCAAAACCCATCACAAATTAAGAGCACGTACGCTAACAACGAAATTTTATGAAAACAAATTTAATTTTTTTTGTTATAATATTTTTTTAAAAATGCAATTTTTTTTTTGCCCTGTTTAAGAGCTATTGGAAGCGGAATTTGACCCTGTACCTTCTTTTTAAATAACGATTAATAATATGGTCTATAATACTATATGTAATTACACTTAATGTAAATAGCAGGAGAACGAAGTGATTTTTTCGTTTTTTCACAAAAAGGAAAGCACATAGAGTGGCCAGTCGTGGCCTAGTGGCACAAGCGTGTGACTGTAAACGACTAATTGTGGGTTCGATTCCCACCCGAGGTGTGGAAATATTTAATATTTCCATTTTCTTCGCTCTGGTGTCGAGGTAAAGCGCGGCGTTAAGTTCCGCCACTTAACACGCAATTCCTCCGACTTCGGCGGAAAGTGGGGAACGGAGTGTCTTAACACTAGGTTCCCTCTGCCTACCCTGCTGTGTGCAGGATACATCGTTAACCTATAAAAAAATACATATTGTAAAAACTTTTAATTCCAAAGTTATCGTGGCTTAGTGGGGTATTGATAGGTTGAAAATATCAGCTGTGGGTTCGATTCCCACTCGAAGAAATGATTATATTTCATTTCAATACTCTGGTAAGACGAATCGCAGGGTTAAGTTCCGTCACTAAACACGCAATATCTCTTTAATCTTAACACTTAGATTTCTTCATTTGACACATCGTAAAAACACACACACACGTAGAAACTACTGAATAGATTTTTAATGAAACTTTAAAATAATAAAGCTTATTAAAAACTTTAAAATAATAAATACATAAGGATTAATGAATTGTTCAAAATATTAAGTAAATTTCTAAAAGGCTCCTTTGGTAATAACTGCTTCTGTAAATTCCGCGCGGACGAAGTCGCGGGCACAGCTAGTAATATTATAAAATAAAACAGCAATCATGATATCTTAAGGGGATATTTAAAGAATATTGATAGCATTTCTCGTTTCAGTTTAGTAACCGTCGTGAGTTTCATTAAAATAATGAAAAGCGTTCTCTACAGTTACGCCAGTTCTCATTAACGCAAGGAATATCGGTCAAGTCGACGGAAATATATAACATAAATAAATAGTACAAGGTATACCGAGATGAATATAATGTATTTAGTTTGTTTAATCTTCACGCTTTTTCAAGCACTGGGGAGTAGTAAAAGCGGACCTAGTGTTAGGACACTACTTCTCCACTTTCCGCCCGAATTCTAGACACTGCGTTTTGAGTGGTGATACTCAATAGAAGAAGTGAAAATTTAAACATGGTAATTTCCCCAAGTGGGAATCGAACCCACAATCATCGCAATACAGTCAGCCGTTGTCCCACTACGCCACGATGACCACTGAAGACCACACATCCATACTTATATTATAAATGCAAATGTCTGTGTGTTTGTCTGTCACGCTTTCACGGCTAATCTACTGGTCCGATCTAGATGAAATTCAGAATGAAAGTAGTAAAAATGATTTGGTCTAATATAGGCTTGATAATCCGAGGTTAAACATAGGGTACTTTATTTTTCAAAAATCCACCACCGAGGGTTGCAATATACCGAAACAGCTGCATAGTTTACGGGGCTAAGCCGCGAGCGGGCCGCTAGATCTTGACACAAGACTCTCTACTACGCGATAAAGTTGTAATATAACGTATTTACTTAAACAAATATTTTATTTTAATGCTATAATTCGATATTATTCCAAATATTTAAGCTTTTATTTGAAGAGAGCGCGGCGTTCAGTTACGCCAGTTAACATGCAATGTCTAGATTTCGGGTAGAAAATGGGGAACGGAGTCTCTTGATTGGCTGCCCTGGCTGCCTTGCTAGCCATTATTATAATAGTGAAATAGCGCATAGTTTCAATAGCAGTGGTATGAAATTCGATTCCCACTCGAAAGAATAATTGAGTTAATATCTTTTTTTTATATTTTCTCAAGCTCATGAAAGATGAAGTGCGGTCTTAAGTTATTTCACTATACACCTTATAATTCGTATAGGAGAAGGTTGTCGGTTTGATTCACACTCGAGGGAAATGATTATATTAAAAATATTTTTTATTTATCTACTATCCTGACCTTCTCATCAGATATTAAACGCGGTGTTAAGAACCGTAACTTAACAAGTAATACTTTAGATTCGAGAGAAAAGCGAACAACGACGTATCTTAACACTAAGCTATATTTACTGTGCAGAGAAAAGCGTCAAACTAGCGTGTAAAAAATCTTCCATATTTATCAAAATTTATACGTATTTATATTAAAAAAAACCTCTAATACAACAATATACGCTTACTACAGTTCATCCCATTAACCTTGTCTGTAAATAACGTTTATGGTACGATACAAGTATGCATTAATTTAATATTCGCTGCCACTGTCACGGGCTTGGCGCGCTACCAAATGCAAGGCGCCTGGTGCGTGCGACACTCTATTTGCTTTCGAATAATTTAAATGTTTAGAGATAAGATGGCTTGTCTTATTTTGTGTAATCTGCTATATTAATGTATAGAGCGGCGTTTAGTTACGCAATTTAAGGTGTAATATGTGAAATTTAGGGGGAAACGGAGAAAGGAATCTTTGATATTAGAATCTTTCCAGTTGGTTAAACTATAGGAATAACAAATGCAAGGCGTTGTTTTGGAGTTTTTTTGTTATTTGTTTGGTTATTTGATATAGTAAGATATAGTATGGCGTTTAGTCACGCCTGTTAGCGCAGAATGTGTGAAATTTAGGGAAAATAAGGAGAACGAAATAATTGATTCTAGACTATTTCCAGTTGGTTAAATTATAGGTAGTTCTACTATATATATCAAATGCAAGACGCCTGGTGCGTGCAATAGTATTAATTGATTTCCAATAATTTAAATATTTAGAGATAACATGGCTGATGGATGTGTATTGCAGAGTTTAGTTACGCCACTTAACTTAAGAAAATTGAAATTTAGATGGAAAGCGGAGAATCAAATCTTTGATATTAGACTCTTTCCAGTTGACTAAATTGTAGAAAGTTCAATTATATATTCATACAGTCTTTCGATTCGATCATTTAAATTTTATTTTTGTACATTGTTTGTTTATACGTATTCGTATTTTGTACATTACTACAAATACATACATTATTAAGTACAACACAAATAAATACATTTATATTTTTTTTATAAATAATAGAATCGCAAATGAAAAAATATTTTCATTTTAAATAGCTTCACGCGGTATCCCGCACACAGCAGGGTAGGCAGAGGGAACCTTCTGTTAAGAAAATAATTAAAATCGTAATTCTTCATATAAATCAAATATTTATATATAACAATAATAATTATTTGATTTATATGAAGAATTACGGTTTATAATACAATCTTAATGCAATTAAATTACAAATATAATATATAACATCGACAATGCGTTAGCCCAGCAACATGCAAGCAACAGCATGCCAAGCTCAGACGCATTGTTTTGAGATATCTGACATGAGATGACCGAAATAACTACTGTGTAGTATTACATTGTCCCGAAAATTCAATGATTTCTAGTAGAATAAGTTATTGTAATTTACTTAAATATAATAATAATCGATATTTTTATAGATAATACATATACATTATAATACATTGTATACATTGTAAGCGTACATATACATTGTAATTGATTGTGGGTTCGAATCCTACTTGAAGGAATAATCATTTTTTTTTCAGCTTCACGCTGTATCCCGCACACAGCAGGGTAGGCAGAGGGAACCTAGTGTTAAGACAACTCCGTTCCCCACTGTCCGCCGAATTCGGAGGCATTGCGTGTTAAGTGGCGGAACTTAACGCCGCGCTTTACTTCAACACCAGAGCGAAGAAAATGGAAATATTAAATATTTCCACTCCTCGAGTGGGAATCGAACCCACAACCAGTCGTTTACAGTCACTCGCTTGTGCCACTGCGCCACGACTGGCCACAAAATAATCATAATTCATTTATTTTTACTTCTTTTTTGTGATGCAAAGTGAAGAGTTGAGTTTCGCCACTCAACATGTAATGTTTCGGCTTCGGGCGGAAAGTGGCAAACCAAGCGTCTATACACAAGTTTCTCCCTTATACAGTAAGATAAAGTGAAACTATAATGTGTGAAGGTACTAGTTATAATTATAAATCACTAGCGGCCCACTCACGGCTTCGCCGCGTGAACTACATAACTGTTTCGTTGTATTGCAACCCTCAGGAGTAGTTTTTTTTAAAAAAAGTAGCCTTTGTTTAAGCTTGGACTATTAATTTTATTTATGCCAAAACTCATTACAATCGGTCAGGTGGTTTAGATTTTTCATATAGACTTTCATCCCCTATTTCAACCCTTTAGAGGTTGATTTTTGAATAAATAATGATTTTTGAATAAATATAATTTTAGGCCAAATAACTTTTACTACTTTCTCTCTAAATTTCATGTAAATCAGACGGGTAGATTAGCCGTGAAAGCATGACAGACAAACACACAAACATTCCCATTTATAATATAAGTATGGATAGTGGGTCACAATAGTGATACAATATCAATTGATACTTATAAACTAAATAAAAACACGCTAAAATCGAACCTACTACTTAATTAAACTTCAAAAATAACAATTCAACCCCATTATAAGTTTCCAGAATCACCAAGATGTTTGTCAAGTAGCGAATACGGTAATAACATAACGTGCCAAGTTCACGATTACATTGTTTTGAGTTACGAGTGTGTTCGGGTGCCGGCGGGCGTCTGCCAAGCTTTTAGTAGATATGCAATTTTCTTCATGCAAATTTTTTAAAAATTAACTTTAAATTATATTGTGTTATTTTAATATGTATACATTTTTTATTTTATTACACAAATTATATATTGCAAGTAAATAGATAGATAGTAATGTTTTTTTAAAAAAAATAAGATGAACATAACAAATTGCTTAA
The DNA here is from genome assembly GCA_019049465.1 of Dryas iulia moderata. Classification (NCBI taxonomy): domain Eukaryota; kingdom Metazoa; phylum Arthropoda; class Insecta; order Lepidoptera; family Nymphalidae; genus Dryas; species Dryas iulia. Next base: position 14,532,413 of record CM032429.1, read on the forward strand.
AGCTGCGGAAAAATAGAATCGCCAGTTCTTTGACATTGTTTTCTACAGGTTTGTGACATAGATACCTCTATCTGTAACTTACACCACGGCTCAGTTGGTAAATATCCTGGCTTTACATTTAAGTGGTGTTTATTTTTTATTTTAGCTTTACGCTGTATCCCGCACACAGCAGGGTAGGCAGAGGGAACCTAGTGTTAAGACACTCCGTTCCCTACTTTCCGCCGAATTCGGAGGCATTGCGTGTTAAGTGGCGGAACTTAACGCCGCGCTTTACCTCGACACCAGAGCGAAGAAAATGGAAATACTAAATATTTCCACTCAGACTGGGAATCGAACCCACAACCAGTCGTTTACAGTCACACGCTTGTGCCACTGGGCCACGACTGGCCACAGTAGTGGTGTTTATATACACATATAATAAAAATATAACTGATCGCTCATCGATCGTCATATGGAAGACATACGAGAAAAATTATTACTGATGATTGATTTATAATATTTTTCTATTTCTCACAAGGGTTTGGGCGCGCTAAGTTTAGTAACGGCTTAACTGATTTAAATATAATTTTGATTGTTATGCTTTGGCAACCATCTCCTTAGTGTTTATTTAATTTCTATGTGTTCAAAAAAGTTAAAGTACAATAATTTCCATTTTTTTTTTCAAGAAAATTGCTAGCAAAAATATTTTCAATAGAAAATCGATACATTAAATAAACAGAATGCAGCGTTAATTTACAAAATAAACCACAAAAATTATAAAAAAATTATAATTAAATGACTGAAAAATGGACGGAGAATTCTTTTAAATAATTCTTTAAACACCAGGTGACCCGAACGCTCGTTTGCCTTCTCCTTTTTACATAAAAAAAAGAAAAAAAAAACTGATAAACGGAGAACATAGTGACTCATGTAGACAGACATTACCTTTTAAAGACAAAACACAACACTAAAAAAAGTATTAAACTTGCGTGCGGCCTTCAAAAGTTACGTAAAGCTATTGAAGTAACCCCATAATTCTCGTACTGAGCCTATCCATTACAATTCAAAAAACCTCCGCTGAACTCGTCGCTCGCTTCTTTTCACGCAGCAAATTAATGACGGTACTCACGCGAACTTCCTTTTTTTTAATATTGCACGGTACAAGATTTTAAATTTAAGGCTTAAAGTTTTAGGTATTTTTTGATTTTGAGCAGAATTGTGATGTAATAAGACCTGCTTTTCTCTTTTGAATAATAACTAAGTGCTTTGATTGTTTTTTTTTTTGTAATTATGATTGCAATTATAGCCAGTCGTGGCGCAGTGGCACAGACGTGTGATTGTAAACGACTGGTTGTGGGTTCGATTCCCACTCGAGGGGTGGAAATATTTAATATTTCCATTTTCTTCGCTCTGGTGTCGAGGTAAAGCGCGGCGATAAGTTCCGCCACTTAACATGCAAAGCCTCCGAATTTGGCGGAAAGTGCGGAACAGAGTGTCTTAACACTAGGCTCCCTCTACCTACCTTGCTGTGTGCGGGATACAGCGTGAAGCTAAAAAAAATTAAAGATAGATATAACATAGTGTCATGACACTTCGTCCTCCGATGTTGGATTTAAATTCGTGATATCGTTTGGGTAATGTTGGATTTAAATGCCTTGCCCTGTTTTACTCTGGTAGGAAAAGGAAAATTTAATTACAATCGTTCCTTCGAGTAAGAAATGAAATTCCAACTAGCGTGTTTACAGTCAGCGCGTTGGTTTGTAATGATGATTGATGTTTGAATTGATGATTTTGCTGTTCACAAAAACTGAACACGAACTGCGTGGAGTTCCGCCACTTAACACGTAAACGCAATGCTATCATGGCGGTTGTAACTGGTATCCCCCCTTCATTGAACTCATCCCTTGATCTGAAATGGTAGAAAATATATTAATCAAATCATGCCTTGGCTCATGATACGTCTTGTGGTTAGGACCTTTATTGTTATGTATGTAAGTAACTCAAGTTCTTTTTGAGATTTAGAGGTAACAGTGTCAAGAAATTCTATGTGTAATATATTAAATACATATAATAAGCCATCAGAAGGTAATCTTTTTTTAATTATAATTGCCATCAGAAGGTATTGACTCATTTTATATATAAATTAGCCATCAGAAGGTCTTCCTTCTTAATTATTAGTTTGCCATCAGAAGGTATAGACTCATTTATATATTAATTAGCCATCAGAAGGGTTCTAGACATGCAAGTATCTAACACAAACTATCCGTTGCAATCACCCAGAGCTCGTCCGAGGAAAAGCCCTAGGATCGTCTCATTTATCTCTCACTTACAACTATGCAAGATAGCTATATTAAGAGAAAAAATGGCCGTGTGGCCCCGCCCCGCCACTTGCCGTGAGTTCCGTCCGATCGCAGACCTGACCGATCATATTGAACCCTCCGAGACACAACGAAACAGTTCACGTATATGATACTTACAATGCCTTAGCAAACGATCAATTATTAGTTAGCTGTCACGTCATGTTTGTTAAGTTTGTGTGTGATCTTTCTCAAAGGTACTTGTTACGCTTATTATATATATTTAATTAGTTGTACATTGGTTTGTGAGGCCAATGTAATTCGTCGGGTTGTGAAGCCGATATACGTCACTGGTTTGTGAGACCAATGAATTCGTCGGGTTGTGAAGCCGATATACATTACTGGTTTGTGAGACCAACATAATTCGTCGGGTTGTTAAGCCGATATACGCCACTGGTTTGTGAGGCCAATGGATTCGTCGGGTTGTTAAGCCGATATACGTCACTGGTTTGTGAGACCAATGAATTCGTCGGGTTGTTAAGCCGATATACGTCACTGGTTTGTGAGACCAATGAATTCGTCGGGTTGTTAAGCCGATATACATTAATGGTTTGTGAGACCAATGTCACTGGTTAAGCTATAAGCTATAAGCTACCTGAACCCACGACAGTCGCATGTCACACGTTATACCACAATCCGACTTGTACAAGCATCGCTTACGCAACACAAGACAGCATCAGAAAGGATACCACTAACCAACGTCGCTATAGCGGATCACTTTACCAAACATGTCGGCCTCGGTGCTGCAAAGCTACATTGATTGTGTCACCGACATCGCTTATCAGTAAGCTATAAGCTACCTGAACCCACGACAGTCGCATGTCACACGTTATACCACAATCCGACTATTCCATAAAATTGTATATATTTTTTTATTATTATTAAATTATATTACTTAATATTTTTTTATATTCCTACGTTTATTTATACATAGTATGTATCGTTACACGGTGCGTGGGGAACGGACTGTCTTAACACAAGGTTCCCTCTGCCTACTCAGCTACTGCCGGAAGCAGCTTCAAACTAAAAAATAAAGACACAGCAGGTCTTCTCTCTCACGGCATGGGAGAGGGGAAACGGCTTCAGGGCCTTGCCTCTGACCGTTGCGATCTTCTCCATCCACGACTATGGTTGGGTCTCGGGGTAAGGTTTATGAAGGCGTAAAACGAATTAAAAAATAAAAACGTTTATAATTAAACGCTCAAATCTTATAACTTAAATCCATACTTTAAAGAAGCTAGCAGATTTTGTCGTGCTTACGTTCACCTCGGTTAGACTTGGCCGTGCCATTCAGTGTCAGCCGCAGTAATATTATTTATATACAAATATAAATTGTATGAATTTTAGTCCTGTAATTAGTGTTTGCGTAATTAGCCTCGGTCTTAGTGTACCTTAAAACATTATGGTAAATCCGCTTACCTGTCTGCTCTTTTGAGAAATTAATTTCTAGATGAGTTGTATTATAACTTTATGATGTTTGTGTATAAATCATTTTATGTACAACTAGTTGTGGCGTGTAGCTTTGCTTGCGCTTATTGTGAAACGTAACGTTAAATTTCGTTACTTCTTCTCTAAGAATCATGAGAAATACTTTCTTAGTGTTCTAGGAAATAGACTAGGAACTACTTCTAATGGACACACATATATACCAAATTTCAACATCTTGTGCCCAGTAGTTTTGGTCGTATCTTCACGCTGTATTTTGCATACAGCAGGGTAGGCAGAGGGAACCTAGTGTAAAGACACTCCGTTCCCCATAGTACATACAAATAAGTACATATATAGTAACTGTATCTTTTTATCTCGTTTTTGCATCTTTTTCGTTGTTTGGTTGGGTGTGTTATTAGAAGTGTTTTATTTAAGTAGTAGTGTGAAATATATTACATATGTGTATCCCTTTTCAGAGACGAAACTCTCTGAAAAAGGTTACACAGGTCAACTCGACTATCGTTGCATATAAAATGATAAGAGGAAACAGGCCTTGTGATGTGACTGTAAGCATAAAAGCCTCCTTTCAAATGCATTACGACTAGTTTCCGCAATTCCTGTTCTTCTCTCTACCTATGTCCATTTTCATCTTCCGTAGTTCCGTGTGTCACACATAAAATGCCATGATTTCATGTACTATCCAATAAACCTACGTGCCAAATCACAGTTTTTCATAATAACAGAAGTATTCATTTTAAAAATATATTAATAATGCCCAACAGTAATTATGACAAGTAGTTCAAATTAGGTTAGTATTTTAATATAAAACGAACGAATAACCGTAAACATTTTTTATCTCTCTTAAGGTAATTGAATCAAAACGTCGTCATCAGAGAAATAAATAAATGTAAATAAAAAGAGTACTCTATACTAACGACTGTATTTAGTTCTGAGAAATAAAATTACTGTGAAAGAAATTATGAACAGTAAGTACTGTAAAGAGGCCATCGTTGCGTAGCAGAATAGTATTAATTTGAAAACTTTTTAAACTTTTGGGTTCAATTCCCACTCAGCGGAGTATTTTTTTTTAATTTAAGGTTTTAGTTATTTTAATTTAAGGATGGTTAACAAACGTGTGACTGTAAGGCTGGTTGTGGGTTCGATTCCCACTCGAGGAGGAGTAGTATTTAATATTTCCATTTTCTTCGCTCTGGTATCGAATCAAAGCGTGTTAAGTTCCGCCACTTAACACGCAATGTCTCTGAAATACGCCAGAAAATGGAGAACGAAGTGTTTCAATACTAGGTGCCTATATTTAGTTCTGAGAAATAGAATTACTGTGAAAGAAGATATGAACAGTAAAGAGACTATAAAGAGGCCATTGTTGCGTAGTAGAATAGTATCTATTTGTAAACTTTTTTTAAGTTGTGGGTTCAATTCCCACTCAGCGGGATAATTATGTTTTAATTATTTTAATTTAAGGGGCCAGTCGTGGTGCAGTGGCACAAACGTGTGACTGTAAACGGCCGGCTGTGGATTCGATTCCCAAACGAAATTTCTTTTTGTTTTTTTTTTAGCTTCACGCTGAATCCCACACACATCGGCGTAGGCCGAGAGCACCTAGTGTTAAGACACGTTTCCCATCTGCTGCCGAATTCTGAAGGCATTGTATGTTAATTGGCAGAACTTAATTAACACCGTGTTTTACCTCGACACCAGAACGAAGAAAATCGAATTATTAAACATTTCCATTCCTCGAGTGAGAATCGAACTCACAACTAGTGGCGCTTACAATCACAATTTAGTTTAGTAGTACACAATTTATTTTAAATTATATAAAAAATATATTTTCTAAGTAAATCAAGCATTATAATTAAGTATAAGAGCTAACAACAACAAGTGTATGGAAATTATGTTATCCGTAAAAACATCTCGTTATCAATTTTAATGACTTCCGCTCTATATGTTAGCAGATTTTGCTCCAGTATAAATTAAATTATTTAATGACTACCTGTAAATTCGGAATATTAATTATGAACATATGCATTTATGTGTGTATGTGTGATTCTTTGTCAATTCATATTATAAAAAAATAAAAAATATGAAAAAATATTTTATTTTATCACGTTACGGATTACCTACTCCGTGAAAGCGTTTCGTTTTGCTTTTCATGATAATAATTTTTTAGGCTTATCGCTGTATCCGCATACAGCAGGGTAGGCAGACGGAACTTAATGTTAAGACATTCCGTTCCCCACTTTCCGCAGAATTTTCGAGGCATTACATGCTAAGTGGACAACTATCAATTTTACAGTCACACTTTGTGTCTCTGCTCCACGACTGGCCTCAATAATACATTTTTATTAGATTGATTAAATGATATAGCACTCCGTTCTCAACTTTCCACCTTCTATTTAAGACACAATGCATTTAGTGAAGAAAATGAACACCGTACTTTCTAACTTAATTTTGATTACTAGGTGAGTAAAGCTCGCTGTCTCACTGCACTGACAGGAAAATGACTAGATTTTTTTCGAAGAATGGGAAAATACGGAATTTGATATGATCTTGTTAACAGAAACCGCTTAGATTTACGCTTTTTTCTGTAGCGGCTCCTTACCGTAAGAGAAAAAAATACATTATCGCAATCGTAACTTCACCATACACTGAGCCTTGCAGATTGCAAGGTTCTCTTTCGCCTCGTTCACTATCATCAGTCTCTTCTTAGATTCCATCCTCACTCCAGGGATTCCTCGTGCTTTTTACCTGAATTTCCTCTAGTGTATTTTATTCTTGATGAATAAACAAAGTTGACGGTTACGAGCAACAATTCGTAAATATTTATATATTAGCAACCCTTTAACTTTCATCCCCTACTTCTTCCCCCTTGGACTAGGTTTTTGAAAAAAAGGATGGCATTTATAATATTAGTAGACATACAGACAGTCAGATATAAATGCTACTAAGTGGTTTTATTGCCTTTGTTATCAATATATTAACGCATCCAATGAAATTTTCTCTGATTTTTTTTATATACAAAATTGTTTTTCCACCTCTTTTATATCTATCAGACATAAATACATAGATTATATCAGCCCAATACCATTAATATTTACTAACCAAAATAGAAATATACGTTCAATATAGAATGCTTGTTAACAAGTCTAATGATCGTACCAACGTCATATAATGCAGTCGTGGATATCGCCCTAGGCGTTAATAGCCTCGCATTTTGTTAGTTCATGTTGTATTTACATTCATTAACTAAAGCAAACTGTGTCATAATGTGTATATATAACGTGTAGATAAAGCTATCGTGGTTAAGTGAATAGTTAGTATTTGTGGATGTTGGAGACCATCGTGGTACTGTGGTACAGAGATGAAATGTAACCGATGATTTTGGGTTCGATTCCTATTTTAATTACTCTGCTTTGGTCTCTAAGATGAAGAGCGGCGTTAAGTTCCGCCGTTTAACACGTTATATCCAGTTTTCCGGCGGAAAGTGGAGAACTGAATGGTTGATTCTCTCTGACTACCCTACTACACGGGAAAAAGCGTTAAGTTATGAGTGATTGACCTAAAACGTTTATACGAACTAAGTAGAAACTTTAAATTTGAAGTGTAAATTTATTGAAGATTGTGAAGTATAAGCACTAAGGAAGATTTCCTAAAGCTTCTAAGGTCCCAAATTTTCTAAAAAAATTTTACTAATTTCACAATTTATAGTAAAAAAATAAACTACAATAGAGTAAAAATATTTTGGCTATCATAAAATCCTCGCAAATGAAGTTACAAATACTATTAGTTTACTATAAAACTATAACATAGAAACCGGTTCACTTGCGCAGTCTGTGTATCTGTCTCATCTACATGCGTATTTAGTAGGGATAAGGATTAACGTCAATCACATTATAAATGTTAATCAAGACTCGAGACCTTCTAACATGTCACTTAGTATACTGATTAACATAATAATATTAGTTGGGAGTCACAAGTTCAATTACCGAATGGTGAGATTTTTTTATTGTTTGTGTTTGTTTCGCTTTTTGTCTTATAAAAAGATGATAAGAACCGAAATTCAACGCCGCATTTTTTCTATTAGGAATTAAGGAATTCAAAGTATTTTTATATAAATAATTGATCCCTGGTAAGAATTGGACCACCAGTGCATGTAAAGTTGTTTTCTACAATTTTTTGAAGTGAAAACTACTTTAGGCGCATTGAGCGTTTTGGTAGAGGGTAAAATTCTCGGTTCGCTTCACCGACATGCTAATGATAATAGTATATCTATAGCTATGGAGAGCCAGACTAGCGCACGCGCAGTAGCCTGTTGACACGTATACAATTCGTGTAAATATAAATACTATGTATAATTAAGATAATTGTATATTAACTATTTTTTCAACCACTTCGTATTTATATTTTGTTAATGATTGTTTAACCCATCATCTGTAACTAATAAATAAAACATAAAAAAATTCATATAATTTTTGCATATAGTTTTAATTACACTCTACTTAATAGTTCCGTTTTCACTTCTATCGGCAGTCCCACGAATGCTACTGTTTTTTTACCTTAAAACGAAGCAACAAACACTACTGCCCTTCATGTATACGCCTTTCGTCCCGTATTGTCATCAGTCTTTTCATACCAGCCATCCTCATTCAGGGGACCTCATGCTTCTTACATGACCTTCCTCCAATATCATAAATACTGTGTTCTCTAAAGTCAACTAAGATCTCGCTCTACCTATATTACCAATCACCGCTTACCTACCTGTGTACTATATATATATATATATATAGTATAATATATATATATAATATATATATATATATATATATTATATATATATATATATATATATATATATTATATATATATATATCTCTCTCTCTCTCTCTCTCTCTCTCTCTCTCTCTCTCTCTCTCTCTCTCTCTCTTCTCTCTCTCATATCTCATCTACTCATCTCTCTCCTCTCTCAGACTCTCTCTCTCTCTCTCTCTCGCTCTTTCCTATCTCTCTCTACCCTCTCTCTCCTTCTCTCCTCTTCTCTCTCTCTCTCTCTCTCTCCTCTCCCTCTCTCGCTGTCTATCTCTCGCTCATCTCTCTCTCTCTCTCTCTCTCTCTCTCTCTCGCTCTCCCTATCCTCTCTCTCTCTCCTCTCTCTCTCTCATCTCTCTCTCTCGCTCTCTCTCTCTCTCTCTCTCTCTCTTCTCTCTCTCTCTACTCTCCTCTCTCTCTCTCTCTCTCTCTCACACTCTCTCTCTCTCCTTTTGCCAAAAAAAAAATTAAAAAAAATACCAGGGAGAGAACAAATAAAAACATTAGTACAAAGGTTGACTTATCTCTTGAAAGAGTCTATAGCAGCAACTTGTAATAATATATGTTGTAATGTTTGAACTAAACAAAATAATTAATTATTATTAGAAAATCAGCAATCATCCTTCCTTTAATACTTACTTCATAAAAGTAATGTATTGTTTTCGAATCCAGACCTCATTTGGCAAATTTGGCCCACTTTCTCAAATTAGCGTTACAAAATTTTTTTGCATTATTGATTCATTGATAAATACTGATTATCTAGAGAATTATGTAAAGTAAATAAATAATATACTCTGTGTTTATCAGTTGTCAAAATTTGACAACTAATTTATAGATTTCAAGTTTGACAGTTAAACTGTAAACCATATTTAATCTGTTTACGGAAAACAATAAATAATTGACATTGTTGCAGCTAATGTCATAATGAGTACTGTAAAATGATTTACTTACTATTACCGAAACGTTTCAGGGAAACAGTCCCTGAATATATATTATTATACACAGCTATAGGTATACGCCGCTATTTCAAGCCATAAATAAAATGGGGCCACGTGGAAATGCCATCGTTAACCGGTGAATGCAATAAAACTGTTATAGACGAATGTTTGTTTATTGAAAAATTATATGTTTATTGGTCCATATATTATTTTTATGTACGCCTATGATTTATATAATAGTGTTGGAGGAGGGAACTGAGTGGTTGCAGGTTTGAATCCTGTTTGGGGACGTTTTAACATTTTAAAGTGTTATTCACAAACTTAGGATTTTAAAAAACACATTTGTAAAATGTATAAAAATTTGAAACTGCGAGATTCGAACTAACAATATAAATAAATTGTGTTAAAATATACAAAATATATGAGATTACAAATATTTAATCGCATCTTTGATTCTATACAATTTTTAATTCACATGTGTCACGATCTAATCATCGAGCAAAATGAAAAGCGTCCAGTACTGCCACCAGAGTATAGGTGTTGCCAACATTTTGCAGTCTTAGCGGCCAGAGCGCCTGTACGGTTTCCAGGAGGCGCGGGTTCGAATCCCGCTGCGTTCAAATTTTTATAAGCTTTCTAAATGTCTTTTTCCTTTCTGGAAATTTCTTTGGTGACGCAATGTGATAATCTCAACCTATAAATGCTACGGTTGTGAGTTTAATTCTAACTCGGCGTTTGCTCCGATTATACTGAGATTATTTTAATCATGTCGTTCTAGTAAGACCAATCGCAGCGGAGACTTCTACCACTCAACATGCCATATCTCGATTCCAATATGAAAAAAATAACAATTTTATTCACAAACATACTATCTGATGTCTACGGAAGCCCAAACGGCTGGTACGGGCGGAACTTTTGTGCTATATCTATGAAAAGCTTAAATTTCTATGGGAATATTTGACAACGGCGAACATTGCTGTTACTGAATTTTATTTACGGGCCACGATTTTTGTGGCAACGCACTTTGATAAATGATTGGGAGTTGTATCAATTTTGTTATAATGATTATCTGTTTAAACTGTTTATATGGAAAAATAATAGTTTGAAGTAGGACATGTATGTTCGTTACCTTAATATAAAATAAAAAATTCTAGTGTTCCTAGCTGACTGACAGACAAAACACAAAAAATAAAAATACATTTTTTTTTTCAGCTTCACCCTGTATCCCGCACGCAGCAGGGTAGGCAGAGGGAACCTAGTATTAAGATACTCCGCTCCCCACTTTCCGCCGAATTCGGAGGTATTGCGTGTTAAGTGGCGGAACTTAACGCCGCGCTTTACCTCTACACCAGAGCGAAGAAAATGGGAAATATTAATATTTCCGCTCCTCGAGTGGGAATCGAACCCACAACCAGTCGTTTACAGTCACACGCTTGTGCCACTGGGCCACGACTGGCCCAATAATAATAACAGATAAAGTTTTTGATGTTACTTAAGTACCAATATACTATTTATGTATATAATTTATACAAAATTTATAAGGAAATGAAAAAAATCAAATCAACTTCACAGAAAAAGTAAATACCTCGATATACGCGAAGTCTCTCTGACTGGGATTCGAACCTACAACCAATCGTGTTTACAGTTCGACGCCATCTCACTGGCAGACTGGTCTCTATGCGTAACGTTTAACATATACACATATAATTAGCTAACATAATTAGTACATATAGCACCAAAGTGCCGCCCGTACCAGCCGATTAAACTGGCGTAGACATTAGATAGTGTATTAGTAAATAAAAATTAACCTTTCTTGTATCTATACGCTTATTAGGATATTTGCAGGAAGAGAGAATAGTATTAGGTCACTCCGTTTTATACTTTTGTTAATTTAGACTAAAGAAACCGATATGTATTTTAATATATATGTATATGGAAATGATTATATTTAAATTATTTTAATTTTTAATTGTGTTAAGTTAAAATATTACATACTAAGTAGCGGATACTCAACACACAATATCTTGATTTTTAGCGGTAAGTTTAGGACAGAGTCTCTTGACTCTAGGTTCTTTCTAACTATCCTGTTATCATTGTATGCGAGAAACAACGAATCAAATATAATTTTAAAAGTTAAATTTTAATCATAAAACAGAAACATATAGCAAAAGTTTAAAAAGTTTATATTACAATAAATTAAATTTCATTAAAATAGTAATTATAAAAACTAAATATGTTTTTACAATTCCCTCTAGCAAATGTCTGCTTTATTTATTCATTTCTGTCGTACAATCCCTAACTGTTGGAAGACACGCTACATTCAGTTACAAGTATTATACAACTTGAGGTTGTCAATATTGTGTAATCGGACGATAATTATGATTATCCTTTATGATTGTTCTGATTGGAAATTTATGTGATTTTAATATTAATTTATGTGATTTTTAAACAAAATCATTACGGAAGGTAGAGAGTTGGGAGAGAAATGACTTTTAAACTTAAAATACATCATTGTAGCGTGGTAAAAGTGTTTTATTGTATAAGCGATGATTCTGATTCGATCTTCAGTCGGAGCATGGGTATATTAAACTTATAATAAATTCTTTTTGTATGTTATTTAAGGTCACCAAGGAGCAAAGCAGTTTAGCTTCAAGTGATTGTGGGTTGATTTTGCATTCGAGATTTCCCTTCTCTGTTACAAAGCACGTCTTGAGTTCCGCCATTCAACATGCGATGTTCTGAAAATGAGTAAAAAGTCGAGAATGTGTTGACACTTATTTTTGATTTTATAATTGTTCTTTAGATTTTAAGCGGATAGTGAAGAGAGGAGTGTTTGGACAGGTTGTCTATAACTACTTGTTATGCGGAAATAGTGTGAAGCTTCTTTTCCTGGGTACTATTGTGACGCAGTTGACAAGATCTGACTGTAAGTGCTATGGTTATGGGTTCGATTCCATCTCGGGGGAATGATTGTTTAAATCTTCTTTTCTTCGCTCTAGTACGAAGACAAAGCGCTGCGTTAAGTTCCGCCACTCAACACGCAATGTCTCGACTCGTGGAAAGTGGCAGACAAAGTCTTGATACTAGGTTCTCCCTGACTAGCCCGCTATGTTGGAAGAAGAATTTAGCTTTTCATTAAAGAAAACTTTACCTCAACTATCCTATTACAATATTCTATATTATAAGGTTGCTTGCAAACAATAAAAGTGGCTGGAATAATGAAACCACATTTCAACTTAAAGTGAAAATTATCTTGTTCCTTATGAAAACTAAAACAAACTAGTGGGAAGTAGATGCCTTAAAAGTTTTTAACTATAGCGTATTTTGTTTAACTTGTAATATATAAGTAAGTTAATATGAAATACTATGTACAGCTTTGTTAAGTAACAATTTGTTTACATTCAATTTTGAAATTTTATATATACTCGTATGGTAAAGGATAGAGTCTACAGTGGCACAGAACAGCAGTAAATGCTGATTATGATTGGTTTTAGGTTCGATTTCCACACGGGAAATGATTGTTCATTTTTTTTTCTTTGCTAAGGTACCTGAGACAAAGCGCAGCGTTTAGTTTTACCATTCAACACAGAATGTTTTGATTTCATGCGGCAAGTGGAAAGCGGAGTGTTTTGACTAGGTTATCGCTGACTACATATCTATGCCTGAAAAAGCGTTAAGGTGGCAAGGCATTTGTGATTAGGTAGAGAGAGGAGTTCGGACAGTGGAGGCGGGCGTTAATGCGCATTTTAAACACCCTTGAAGCTGCAGTTAGGATGCAAGTCCAACGTAACTAATTGCTGCTCTTTGCAACGCAATGATCACCCGCACGTTATAACGCTAAGAAGTTTTTTCTCTTAACACAATTATATTAGTATCACCTGTATATTTATATAATTACATATATTGGTGTAGTCCTTGATATTTTCCATATATTTAGCAGGTTGAGTAGTTACTTAGTCTAGAGAACTTAAGGTCAAGATAATTCGTTTTCATTTTTCATCGGAATTCATGACATTACGTGTTAAATGGCGGAACTTAACACTGTGCCACTTCGCGAATAGAACCCACAGCCAATCAAAACCAAACTACAACAACAATACTTCACAATATAACATTATAAAACAACAATTTCACCACTAATTGTCTTATATTTTTAGAAAAGAAAGAAAAATTCCTTTTACAATATAGTCCTGTTTTTGTAATTGATTAAGCGTTCTGTAAAAGTGGTCGAAACAAAAAGCCGGCTCACTGGTTACCTGTCAGACCCTCCATTCATCTTCCATTTGCTTAATTTTTTTCATGGCTTTCTTTAGCCATGTCTGTTCGTTCACTTAATAATCCTTTTGAACACGAAGGAATTATGTAATTTGAATTATGAAAGTTTATTATTTTTTAAATGTTTTTCTGCTTGGGGAAAAATGATTTTTTTATTTAATTCTGTAAGCGTTGAATTTTTTTTAGTTAATATTTGTATAATAGCTTCACGTTTTTTTCCGTATTGTAGTCTAGTAGTCTAACTATTTGGGAAACCTCCAGTTCTGGACTTTCCACCCGAGATTGGAAAATTGTATGTTGAGGACCTGATGTCACGTTTCGTTTTAGGTACCAGAGCGAATGAAGATTCCTATATTTAGATATTATCCCACTGCACCACTACGGCCCTTTTATAGTTAACAATTAAATTTTTAGATTAATGTAAAATTGTACTGAACTTGCGGCGGAGATTTAATGGTTCCAGACAGTAGCTGTTTTTATTTAGTGAATTTTGACTCAAATGAGAACTAGGTCAATTTCATTTTAATAAAAAATAACGTTAATATTTTTTTTTTCTGACAACAAATTAACTGTATTTTTAACACTTAGCTATTGCTAATAAAAGTCACTTCAGCATTGAATAGTAATAAATAATAATAAAAATAATAAACCCAAAATGCCTGATCTTCAACTCGATGACTTTAGCCGATGCCAACGTTTGGGATCAACATCTGATAAGCCTAGGCCCATTCTACTGAAATTCCGTGAGTTATCATTAAGAAATCAAATATGGTACGCTAAAACTAACTTGAAAAACTCTGGCATCACATTGTCGGAATTTCTCACAAAATACAGGCATGAGATTTTTATGGCAGCCCGTAAACGCTTCGGTATAAATAAATGTTGGACAAAGGACGGTAATGTTATTGTTGTTGGGCCTGATGGAAAGCGCCATAATGTGTCTTCTTGCAGTGAACTTGATTGTATCGCAGGCGCAACTGAGGCGCAAATTGTTCTCAAAGCACCCGTAGCAAGCACAATTACAGGAGATAATCGAACAAAACCAACCATGCAGACCTCACGACCGAAGAGAGTTGTCAGAAAGTAAACAAACTTTTTATTTTTCTATTTATTAACTTAGTTCACGTATTTGTAATTCACTATTTCTATTATTAAGATACGTAAAATCCTTTTTTAATGTTAAAACTGTTACACTTTACCCACAACTATAACAATTAATGAAAATAGTTTTGTTTACATTTGCTATTGTTGACATATCAACTTTCGACAGATCTTTTGACATTTAACCCAGATAATCAGTTTATAAGCTGTTGCTTGTCCCACAGATACTATAATACGAAATGTAATAACGTTTCTTTTCACTACTAGTTTTTATTTGTATTTTCTTTTAGTTGTTAACATTTACTATAATGTATAAAGAGGACTTATTTTATTAATTTTAAGCTGGCAGATGTGTGATGTAAATTTATAATTGTTATTTTTGCATAATCTTATATTATTATTTTTTTTTTTTTCTGAATATTTTATATTTATTTAGTTGCTGATATTATTTAACTTATAATATTTATAATTGTATTTATTATTGTATTATATCTGTATTACAGTATTTATATTCATTTTATCATTATTTATATATTTTAATTTATACATAGATTATTATATACGCACGCATTTATTGAATTACATTTATATTAATTTAAGACAATAATGAACAACGCTACTTTGAATACATACAATTCTGAGGATGAAATATTCGATCAATGTACGTCATTGTCGTCTGATACCAGTTTTTATAGTACTTCTGCTCCACTAAGTACGACCTTGGACATGACTTTCTCTAGTTGTGCTAAGAACTTTAACGTGGTTCACATCAACGCTCAAAGCGTACCCGCTCATTATACCGACCTTTTAGCCTCCTTTGACATTAAGAGCGTACATGCAATCCTTATTTCGGAAACTTTCTTGAAACCTTGCTTACCATCTACATCCTATGCGTTACCTGGATTCCACCTAATTCGTAATGACCGTACCGGAAAGGGTGGTGGAGGCGTTGCTATATATCTACGTAGCCAAATATCTTTTACTATCCTTGATAAGTCTCCCACACTTTACTCAAATACTGCTGAACATATTTTTCTTGAAGTATTATTTGGCACTACAAAGCTTTTACTAGGTGTATTCTACAGCCCGTCTCTTCATATTAATTACTTTGACACGCTCGAATCTCTTTTAGACAGGTACGCGCCAAATGCTGATCATACGATCATAATGGGTGATTTTAATACTTGTATAATTAAAAATGACTCGCGAGCTAACCGACTTAAAAATATCATCAATAGTACCAATCTTAACCTCTTACCTACAAATGCTACCCACCTTTTCCCTAATACCACTCCATCACAACTAGACCTCATGATCGTCCTCCTCAGTTGACCGAGTCGTCACTTCTGGTCAACTATCCGCTGAGGCTTTCTCATACCATGATCTTTTATATTTGAGCTATAAAATACGACCACCAAAAATTAGACCTACCGTTATAATGCGCAGAAGCTTCAAAACATTTAATAACGACGCTTTTATGAAAGATCTGAATGAAATACATTGGGAAAGTGTACTAAATGCTCCAAGCACTAACGAAAAAAATTGAAATATTTAATTCCCTATTAATTGAGCTCTTCGATGTGCATGCTCCTTTAAGACCAATTAAACTGAAACACCTCCCTGCCCCTTGGCTCACGGAGGACTTGAAAAAGCTCATGGCGCTGCGTAACTCTGCCAAATCCAAATATAAAAGAAACCCTACGGATAATAACTTTAGGAAGTACAAAATATTACGAAACCGTTGCAATAAAGGTTGCCGAGATGCACAGCGCAACTTTATTCATAAGTCCGTCAACAATACTTGCTCCGCTAAGGTGTGGAAATTTCTTGACGCGATGGGTATTGGGCGTTCACGAAAAACATCTATGATAAATGAAGAAATAGATCTTGATAATCTCAATAAACACTTCACGAACGTTAGCGTATTAAACCAACGCATTAAAAATGACACAATTAAATCTATTCCTACTGTCTCCTGTCCCTCTTCTTTCTATTTTAGCACTGTTTCCAATGATGACGTGAAGAAGCACATACAGGCTATTAAATCTGATGCTACTGGTAATGATCAAATCAGTCGGAAAATGATCCTTTTAGCTATCGACACTGTACTCCCTATCCTAGTCCATATTTTCAACCACTCCCTTTCCACAAGTACTTTTCCAAAAAAAAGTGGTGCTAAGGAAATAAGTTATTCTATTCCTAAGTGTCTCATATAATCCATCTTCCTATACAGACTATCGCCCAATCTCCATCCTCCATTTCTATCAAATGCCTTGAACGCATAGTCCATCGTCAAAAACTTCATCCTTCGAACCAAAAATAAATCGTATCTCCCTTCCAGTTGGTTTCCGCTCGGGCAAGCCACTGTCACAGGCACTCAATAAAGTAAATGATGACCATCAGATCTGGAATTGATAATCAAACAGGTTATATAATGCCCTTTTAGACTTTCTAACGCCTTTAACACCGTTGATTTCGTTTATCCATC